>JAODAL010015357.1:0-84164 GCA_025379985.1 Phyllomedusa bahiana | reverse complement strand
GGCCCCTTTGGCTTTAATCTTTATTTTTTTTGTTTTGCCTCCTGCGAATTTCTCCCCAAATTTTTTTACTTTTTAAGAATGTAGGGTTTCCTCTACTTAAGATGACCTACCTAACCCAGCTCCCAACCTACAGCAATTGTGACCACAGACAAGGTGTAATAGGGGATCACTTGAATGACAATACACTGCAGTACACAAGTACCGTAGTATAGCGATCACTTGTATAAATACCTCTATGTGTGATAAACAGTCAAAGCTGCCACTTATCACACTATTCGAAAAAATCCCTGCTTTGTCCAGAACCAGCACCATGCATGGTCTATGTCTGGTATTGCAGCTGAGAGCCTCATTCACATGCAACCGATCACTGCATTCACAAGTATATGCATCAGGGGATAAATTCTGGTAATCTTTCTGCCAGTCACTAGGGGACAGTATTGCTCATCTCGCAGCACAAGAGCATTAGGCTATGCCCACGCAGCAAAGAGAAAATGACTTCCAAAATCCAACAGCTTTTTCACACTGCCAGACTGCACAGTTTTTGCGCAAAAAACTGCATTCGGATTTTGGATTTCCTGCGGCCCAGTACATCGGGGCTGTGGGAATCCGACGTCAGCGCGGTGAAATATACAACATGTTCTGTATTACACCAGACGCCAGGGCTGCCATTAGTCATCTATTAACCATTTTAGTGCCCCATACAGCCAAATCAAATGGGACCCCCACCCATTACTAGTTCCTGTTTTTTAATATATCAGTGGGCCCCTTTTTGATTAGGGCCCCTGACAGGAGGACTGCCCGTACTGCCCTATTTTCACCCCTGCCAGACGGTGTTAGGTTTTAAAAACCCTCAGTAAAAAAATCTGTGTTGTGTAGACTACAGCAGATTTTCTATTGAGGGCTACCCAGCACTGGGTACAGTCGGATTTTCATCAGATTCTAGGTACCGAAATCGCCGAAAATTCGACCCAAAACCTGTGATGTGTTGACAGAGCCTTATATTCAAATTTAAGGGAAAGGATCTAGCAAATCAAGCACAAACATAGTTACCCTGTTTCCCCAAAAATAAGACCTTTCTTTATATAAATGTTTGCTCCTAAAGACGAGCTAAGACTTATTTTTAGGGGACGTTTTTTTTTTCTATGAACAAGAATTCACATTTATTGTTGAATAAAACATCAACCTGTATTAATATCTGTAGTGGGATTTCATCACAAACATCAGCAGAAGCAGCAAAACTCTGAATTGCATCAAAAAAATGCACTAGGTCTTATTTTCGGGGAAACAGTACATAATTTGTAGGTATTGCCGAGAATAGACAGACGTCCATCCGGTTCAGCCTATTGTGCTATAGTGTTGATCCAAAGGAAGGAAAAAAACTCCCATGAGTTAGAAGCCAATTGTCCTCATTTTATGGGAAAAATTCCTTCCCGACTCCAATCTGGGAATGAGAATAAATCCCTGCATTTTTATTTCTACCCAAAATGGGTAAATGTGCAAAATCATTTATACTGGAGACCCATGAAGAATTCACTTTTTCTTCTCAGAAAATAAGCAGTTAAACGCCATAGATTTCAATTCATTTTGTTTCGTTAAATGCACAAGGTTTTGGTAACTAACCTCAGGCTGGGTTCTCACGCCCTGCTTTGCTACATTTTTCAACTCGAACATGAGAACCCACCAACAGCAATGGTGGTTTCACACGCACCTGTGTTTTTGATGCGTTTTTATATACAGAAGGGCACAGCAATTGGGGTGACAAACCAGTTGGGGTGCACTCATTTATGTTGAGTACAGTATATATATATATATATATATATATATATATATATATATATATACACACACACACACACACATTGTATATATATATAGTGGGCCCAAAAAAATATCACCTTAACTAATGGGCCCCAAGAATCAATTCCGCTTGTGAGACGGGGGCCCCAAGAACCAACGCCACTGCTGGGGCCCCAAGAACCAACGCCACTGCTGGGGCCCCAAGAACCAACGCCACTGTTGGGGCCCCAGGAACCAACGCCACTGTTGGGGCCCCAGGAACCAATGCCACTGTTGGGGCCCCAGGAACCAAAGCCACTGTTGGGGCCCCAAGAACCAACGACACTGGCAAGCCCCAGAAACCAACTCCACTGTTGGGGCCCCAAGAACCAACGCCACTGTTGGGGCCCCAAGAACCAACGCCACTGTTGGGGCCCCAAGAACCAACGCCGCTGGCAAGCCCCAGGAACCAATGCCACTGTTGGGGCCCCAAGAACCAACGCCGCTGGCAAGCCCCAGGAACCAACGCCGCTGGCGGGGGCCCCGGGGAACCAACCCCGCTGGCGGCGGCCAGGAGGACCAACCCCGCTGGCGCCGGCCAGGAGGACCAACCCCGCTGGCGCCGGCCAGGAGGACCAACCCCGCTGGCGGCGGCCAGGAGGACCAACCCCGCTGGCGGCGGCCAGGAGGACCAACCCCACTGGCGGCGGCCAGGAGGACCAACCCCACTGGCGGCGGCCAGGAGGACCAACTCCACTGGCCGGCCCCAGGAAGCAACGCCACGGGTGGGCCCAGCTGCCCAGGCACCCCAGTCCGACACAGTGTGTGTATATATACAGTTAGGGCCAGAAATATTTGGACAGTGACACAATTTTTGCGAGTTGGGCTCTGCATGCCACCACATTGGATTGAAATGAACCTCTACAACAGAATTCAAGTGCAGATTGTAACGTTTAATTTGATGGGTTAAACAAAAATATCTGATGGAAAATGTAGGAATTGTACACATTTCTTTACAAACACTCCCCATTTTAGGAGCTCAAAAGTAATTGGACAAATAAACATAACCCAACCAAAATATTTTTATTTTCAATATTTTGTGGCGAATCCTTTGGAGGCAAAACACTGCCTTAAAGTCTTGAACCCATGGGCATCACCAAACGCTGGGTTTCCTCCTTCTTAATGCTTTGCCAGGCCTTTACAGCCGCAGCCTTCAGGTCTTGCTTGTTTGTGGGTCTTTCCGTCTTAAGTCTGGATTTGAGCAAGTGAAATGCATGCTCAATTGGGTTGAGTTCTGTGATTGACTTGGCCATTGCAGAATGTTCCACTTTTTGGCACTCATTTAACTCCTGGGTAGCTTTTGGGTGTATGCTTGGGTCATTGTCCATCTGTTTCTATGAAGGCGCCGTCCGATCAACTTTGCAGCATTTTGGCTGAATCTGGGCTGAAAGTATATCCCGGTACACTTCAGAATTCATCCGGCTACTTTGTCTGCGGTTATGTCATCAATAAACACAAGTGACCCAGTGCATTTAAAGCCATGCATGCCCATGCCATCACATTGCCTCCACCATGTTTTACTGAGGATGTGGTGTGCCTTGGATCATGTGCCGTTCCCTTTCTTCTCACAAACTTTTTTCTTCCCTCATTCTGGTACAGGTTGATCTTTTGTCTCATCTGTCCATAGAATACTTTTCCAGAACTGAGCTGGTTCTTGAGTTTTTTCGGCAAATTTAACTCTGGCCTATTTTTGACATTGATGAATGGTTTGCATCTAGATGTGAACCCTTTGTATTTATTTTCACGGAGTCTTCTCTTTACTGTTGACTTAGAGACAGATACACCTACTTCACTGAGAGTGTTCTGGACTTCAGTTGATGTTGTGAATGGGTTCTTCTTCACCAAAGAAAGTATGCGGCGATCATCCACCACTGTTGTCATCCGTGGACGCCCAGGCCTTTTGGAGTTCCCAAGCTCACCAGTCAATTCCTTTTTTCTCAGAATGTACCCGACTGTTGATTTTGCTATCCCAAGGCTGTCTGCTATCTCTCTGATGGATTTGTTCTTTTTTTTCAGCCTCAGGATGGTCTGCTTCACATCAATTGAGAGTTCCTTTGACCGCATGTTGTCTGGTCACAGCAACAGCTTCCAAATGCAAAACCACACACCTGGAATCAACCCCAGACCTTTTAACTACTTCATTGATTACAGGTTAACGAGGGAGACGCCTTCAGAGTTAATTGCAGCCCTTAGAGTCCATTGTCCAATTACTTTTGGTCTCCTTAAAAAAAAGAGAGGCAATGCATTACATAGCTATGATTCCTAAACCCTTTCTCCAATTTGGATGTGGAAACTCTCATATGCAGCTGGGAGTGTGCTCATTTCAGCCCATATTATATATATAATTGTAGTTCTGAACATGTTTTTGAAAACAGCTAAAATAACAAAACTTGTGTCACTGTCCAAATATTTCTGGCCCTAACTGTATATATACACACAAAAGTTAACATCAGCAAAAATATGTATGTCATTTTGTATAATGTAATTATATATATACACACACACACCACACACACACAGCACACACACACTATAATGTGTGTGTGATCACACCTTTGTACTTTAGAAAAAAATTTCAGATCATGCAGTGACTCAGACGGAGGAACAGTGACATTCTTTCAGCTTTTCAGCTTAGGAGTAATGTGGTTAGGTATAACATAAAAAGAAGAGGGCCACAGTTCATACAGGATTGTGAAATCAGAAATACTTCATGAAGTGTAGAGAGAGGGAAGGGAAGAGAAAAGGGGAGGGGGGGTGTTGTCCTACCTCTTTCTGTAAATTTCCATGATCAGAATCAGGCGATGTTACAGCCAGACGTGAAGCCGTTGCCTGCTAAAGAGAAACTGACTTTTTGTGGGAGTGACTCATGGTATAAAGCTCAAAGAGGAACCTAATCACACACCCAGCTATGCTGCCAGAGAGCTTCTACTGGTTGAAAAAGCGAAAACACTTAGCTGTGTATCAGCCTTCTTTCAGTTTGACCTTATATATGCAAAAGCAAAGAGCAGCAGCCCACGCATAAAGCATGTTTGATAACTGCAACAAATCCAGCAATAGGTTCCCTCTCCCCTATCCCACGGGCATGGCTAGCATATGGCGTGAGAGCTTCCACCATTCGCAACAAGTCACCAGGCTTGAACTATGGAAATGGGAAAGTCTTTCATTTTCTTGTTTTCATCCTCACCTCCAAGAGCCATAACTTTTCTAGATTTTCGTGCTTGTGGCAACTAAGATCGTCTTTCACTCTAGGTTGGGTTCACATGGCGGGTTTGGACGCTGATCCTGGGCGCGGATTCCATGTTCAAAACGACTGACAATTCTTAGGCTATGTTCACACGGTTTATTTTGGGACATATTTTGCGGTGTACTGCGTGAATTACGGGTGAAATCGGTCCCAGTCATTACGGTAATCCACAGCTCTCATAGAGAACTATGGATTATGGCTCCTCTCCCTGCTCGCACAATACGCCGAGCGCGGACAGAAGTGACATGTCAATTATCATGGCGGGATACACGCCGTGGATAATAAATGTCTATGGGGCCGGCGAGCAATTACGCCGTGAATAAGCCGTGTGAACATAGCCTTATAGGTGAAATACGTGCCCGAAAAAGGGGTTTTAAAAGGGGGGTTTGTGTCCCCAAGGGTTTTTCCAAAAAAGAATCCCATTGAAAGAAATTTTTGTATTTCCTGTTAGACCAAAAATTTCAAAAAGCTACGGCTTGTAAGGGGTTTCCCGCTTTATTTTTCTTATTTAATTTAAAATAGTTTAAATTATCAGGTTTTAGGTCCCAAACAAGAACCCCTTTTTAATTCAGGCTTTTTCCTTAAAAGATAAATAACTTTTTTTACTGTTGGCGCAACAGACACTGCTGCCCTTCCCCCAACAAATCCCTTGGACCTTTGATAAACTCCATTTCTCAGTTATCACTAAATTGAACAAACAAGGAATTTTGTTTTACAGGTCATTCTGACGGTACAGAAAATACCACAAGGAAATAAATTCCACTTGGGGATCTTTTAGGAAACAAAAAACTCCCCCCCCCCCCCCGCCCCCCCCCCCCCCCCCCCCCCCCCCCCCCCCCCCTTCTTCCTTTTCTTTTTACACAGAGGCAAAGGATTCCCCTTTGTTCCTTCCCCAAAAAAAAGGCCCCCCAAAGGACCCCCCCTCCAGCCCCCCTTTGGGGGAAGCCAAATTTCATCCGGAACAAGGAAAGGGGGAAATTTACAGAAAAGTTATTTCGTTTAAAGAGGCCCCAAAAAAACGGGTTCCAAGGTTGGCGGCCGACATATGCCTTTCGGATTGGGAAAAATTTTTCCCCCTTTTACTCTTGAAAAACCGGGGGAATTTTTTTAAAGGTCATTTCTAGGAACAAAAACCCCAAAGGGGGTAAATTCCCTTTTCCAAGGAAAAAAAAAATAAAAATTTATTGGAAAAGCCCTTATTTTGTTCCCACAATTTTGAAACCCTGATTCCTTTGTTAGGGAGAAAATTAAGTATAGGAGCCAGACAGGCTGTTACGTGTCGCTGCCAAGTGAGTAATTTTACCAGCACAACAAATGCATATGCCATGGCCATGTGAACTCCCGCTTTAAATTATAGGAGAATTTTAGAATATAACTTGTGACTGTTGAGTAGTCACAACACTTTTCAAAAAGTCAGCAGAGCTTTGTAAGAGGGGATGGAGCTTCCCGAAACCTTATATATTTACTATAATTTACATGAGAAAGTAATGTAAATTATTCAGGTTTAGGTGCAGGACTGATAGAAGATGCTTATTAATTCTATGCCTTTCTCCTTCGGCATATGAAATGCAGTCATAATGAACTCTTTCTTTTTCACATTCAGTATGTTGCGAAGCAGATCTGACTGTGTGTTCCCTTCCCCCATAACTAGAATAGCACACTAGGACACTCCCTGCCAGCAACACGATCAGCACTTGGCATGGAGCCGAGTATTCAGTCGACTGGAACAAGTTTGTACAAAGTCCAAGTTGCAAGTCTTCTGAATCTACCAGACAAAGTTACTTGCTGACCTTGGTACAGAGTAGGATAACCTACAAGAGACTAGGAGAATTCACAGCGTTGGGCATGAGCCAAATGTTTCTCTAAGACCTCAAACTCTTCTTCCTTCTAAGTACAACAGAGGAACTTACTTGCTTCCTCCACCTGCATTAACCTGTCGGGACATCAGTTCTGTCCAGCAGATGTAGACTGCTACAGCTCTCTCTGTGGTAAAAGTTCAAAAACTTCCCCATACGGAAGAGTAACATTAGGCCCGGGGAGGGGGGGGGGAAAGAGAATTAACGTACAGAAAGTTATATACAGATTCGGACTGGCCCACAGGGGAGCAAATGAAATCCCTGGTGGGTCCCTGACAATGGTGGACCTCTGGCCAAGGTGGGCCACAGAGTAGTGGGCCTGGGGCAACTTTTCAGGGAGAAAGAGAGGCAAAAAACAAGAGGCGTGTACAGTATGTTCAGTCATGAACAGAAGCTGTAGAATGGGTCCCAAGAATCAACTCTACTGGTGGGCCTCAAGGATCAGCTTCCCCTGGTGGCCCCAAGAATCAACTTTCCACCCCGTGGGGGCCCCCCCGAATCAACCCTTCCCCAAATAGGTGGGCCCCAAGAATCAACTCCACTGGTGGCCCAAAATCAATCTACCCCACCCCCGGTGAGCCCCCCCAAGAATCAATCCCTTCCCCCCGCCCTTTGGGGGGCCCCAAGAATCAACTCCACTGGTGGGCCCCAAGAATCCACTCACCCACTGGTGGGGCCCCAAAAATCTACGGGCTCAACTGTGGCCCCAAGAATCAACTCCACTGGTGGGCTCAAAGAATCAGTTCACAGGAATCTATGAGAGCTATGGATTACCATAATTGCGGCGTGCATTTCGTCATGTATAACACACAATACGTGATGATAAAAAGCGGCGCAATGCGCGTCAAAATAAGTCGTGTGAACATACCCTTACTGTGGAGTAAGATACCCTTGGAAATCAAGAGGCAATGACCAGTGCATTACTTCTTACTTCTCCACTTTAAGGTGTGGTTGGGCACCGATGGGACTCTAAAAACTTTCTTCTTCTAACGGCGGGGACTGATAAAAAACAACGGTAACCAATTTTTTTGGGGGTACTGGCGCAGGGGTGCCAATAGGGCAGTTGGGCAGTACTCCTTCGGGGGCCCAAATCTAAAAGGGCCCACTGATAGTTAAAAAATAAATTAGTAAGGGGTTGGGGGCCTTTTTTGAGGGCTGCTTTCCCGAAACGGTTAAAGGCGATCCCCGGGGGTTTTTGATGAACCCAAAGGGGCTATTCGGGCCTTTTGGGGGTCCAAATTTGCTTAAAAAAAAAAGGGTGCACCGAAAAAAAATCCCCAAAATGCCTTGTTTCTTAAAATTTTCGATTTATTCACAAAATGGGGCTCAGGCAGCAAAAAATAGCTTCTTCTTAGACACTTTCTGAGAAAAAGATAAGAAACCAGCCATTGATAACTTGATTGGGACTCCTCCTGCTCACCCTTAAAAAAATATATGCAGTCAGAAATACTGATGCGGGACTGGCACATCTAGAGGCTGGAATAAATTTTTGCCCATTCTTCTTTGCAAAATCACTCAAGCACAGTCAGATTGCTTGGCAAACAGCCCCTTCTACAATTTCAGGGGATGAGGTCTGCGTGACTGGGCCATTTAAACATGAATATCTTTGATGAAACCCTTCTTTTGTATTTGGGGCGGGATTTTGATCTTTGTCCTGTAGAAGGGAAACCTACCCCCCTCAATCTTTTTAGTTTTCCCCCAGGATAGTGCGTTTTTTACTCCATTTTTTTCTCCATTAATTCTTGGGGTTTTCCCAATTCCCCTGAAAAAACTCCCCCAAGCATATGCTCCCCAACACCATGCTACATTGTGAGGGGGTGGGGTGGGTGAGTTCAGGGTGATATGCAGTGTTTCTTCCACATTTAGGTATCATCTGAGCAGGGCCTCTTCTTCCACACTCTTGCAAACGGGACTTCTCATGGCTTTCTTTTTGTCAATCTTCCATAAAGGCCAAATTTGTGGAGGACACGACAATTCTCGGGGAAAAATTCTTCCACCTACTGTGGTTTTCTTCAGCTCCTCCAGAGTGACCCTGGACCTCTAGCTTCTTCTCTAATTAGTGCTCTCCTTGTCTGTGGTGTCAGTTTAGGTGGACGCCCATGCCATACTTCCATTTACGGATAATGGATTATAAAGCACTCCGTGAGATTTTTAGAGCTTTGGTTAATTTTTTTTTTTAAAAACCCAACCCTGCAATACACATTATCACAACTTTACCGCCGAGATGTATGGTGTGTTCCTTGGTTTTCATGACGTTTGTTCACTAATATTCTCTGACAAACCTCTGAGGTCTTCACAAGACAGTTCCTGCTGAAGCAAAGTCTCCCCCAGCATGATGCTGCCACCACCATGCTACACCATGCTACATCGTGGGGAGGGGGAGAGGGTGAGTTCAGGGTGATGTGCAGTGTTTCCTCCACATTTAGGCATCATCTGAGCAGAGCCTCTTCTTCCCCCTTGAAAAGGGGACTCCTCAGCTTTCTTTTGCAATTTTCCCTAAAGGCCAAATTTGGGGCAATAAAATTTACAAACAACCGCCGGCTTAGGTGTTTTCCTTTTTTTTCTGACTTTTGTTCACTAATATTCTCTGACAAACCCTGAGGTTTTCCCAAAAAACAGCTGTAGTTAACGAAATTTATACATAAAAATTAACTCAACTTAAAAATTAGGTGATTTTCAAAAGGCAATTGGCCCACTGATTTTTTTTGGGCTTTCAACGGGGGGCTGAACAAATATGCACAGCACACCTTTAATTTTTTTGATTTGCAAAAATGTAAAGAAGTGCATATAATTGTCTTTATGCTTCACAAATACGTGATACTTTGTTTTTCTCTACACAAAAAATCAAAAAAGTACTGTCCCATTTAAAAATGAAAAGGGCCAAGAGGGAAAGACATTTGCAACCCACTTAGAAACAGACCGGGAAAGCTGCCAGGCTCCTGCTCTGCCATCTATAAAATGGATGAAGGCAGAGCATATGTGGGCGGCTTCACACTAAAGGCAGTGTTCATGCTCAACTGATGATTATCGCCTTTTACATATAAATATAAAACGTTGACTGAAGCGTTAGTCATGAGCAGTGTAGGGTTAAAATTAAAAACAATAGAGTGAAAAAACAGTGAAACCTCTCAAGGGTGGGAATTTGATCGTGAGCTTTCAAATTCTACATTTTTAGTAAGGGAACATCTCAACACATGAAGGTTTTAAATTTTCCCTGCACTCAGGAATACACACGCAACCCCAGTTGACCCCTGTTCAGAGATGCGAGGAAAAATTTTAACCCTTCATAGCTCTTGAGATATTGCTATACACTGAAGCAGACATCCTGTGTATCCAGAACAGGGAAATTAAAACCCTTCAAGGGCCCTGAGAAGATAATTACTGCAGGGACATCCCGTTATACAAATGCAGGGAAGATTTAAACCCCTTTATGGACCCCGAGATAGAATAATACTCAGCAGCATCCGTTACCTGAGTGCAAGGGGAAAATTAAACCCCTTTAAGGTTCTAATAATATATACGCACGGGCACATGTGTATCCGAGTGTAGCGGAAATTTAACCCCTTCCGATCCCGAGATGTATATATAAACGCAGCGGGCCCTCCTGTTACCTAGTAAGGAAAAATTAAACCCCTTTCCCATGAAACCCTGAGTTTTTAAAATATACATGAATATATCCGGGCAGGACCATCCTGTGTATCCTGAGGTAGGGGAAAGTAAACCCCTTCAAGTCCTGAGAAAAATTAAATCCATATATATACTCCCAAGGGGACTCCTGTGTACCCAGATTTTGGGAAAATTAACCCTTTCCTGGGGCCCTTTGGAATTATTACATATATTATGCAGGGGGTTTTTCCTGTGTATCCGGTTTTGGGGAAAAGTTTAAACCCTTCATGGACCCTGAGATATTATATACATACTGCAGGGTTTTTCCGGTTTTATCCAGAGTTAAAGAAGTTAACCTGGAAGATTTTTTTACATATAAAATATCACTCAGGGGCCCCATCCGGTTTATCCTGAGTGCAGAGGAAGATTAACCCTTCATGAGGCCCTGAGAAAATTAAATTTTACATATATATACTGCAGCGGACATCCTGAGTATCCTGAGTGCAGAAGAAGATTAACACTTCATAGCTCTTGAGATATTGCTATACACTGCAGTGGACATCCTCTGTATCCAGAGTGCGGAGAAAGATTAACCCTTCATGGACCCTGATATAGATATATATACTGCAGCGGAAATCCTGTGTATACAGAGTGCAGAGGAAGATTAGCCCTTCATGAGCCCTGCGATATTATATATACTGCAGCAGACATCCTGTGTATCCTGAGTGTAGAGGAAGATTAACCCTTCATGTGTCGTGAGATGATAGATATATACTGCAGCGGCCATCCCGTGAAATCCAGAGTAAAAGGGGAAGAAACCCTTCAGAGTCCTAGATAAAAATTTTCATTTATATACTGCAGCGGACATCCTGTGTATCCTGAGTGCAGAGGAAGATTAACCCTTCATAGACCCTGAGATATTATATACATATATATACTAGAGCGGACATCCCGTGTATCCTGAGTGCAGAGGAAGATTAACACTATATAGGTTGTCGGCTGAGAGCTACATGTATTCCGGCTGTCTCTGGGATCATTAAGGGTTCATCTACCTCTGCCCCTGGGTTTACAGGATGTCCACTCAGAAATAGATATGTAACTTATCCGGGGCCTCGAAAAGGGGTTAATCTTCCTTTTTAAAAAGGGACTGCGCTCTCCCCCCACTTGGGGCCCCAATGTCTGGCTCTGGAGCACAGAAAATATATGGGATCAGAGCACAAAATGCGAGGGATTTCAGAGAAATTTAAAAGGGAAAGTCGGGGACGGGGGGAATTTTTAAAAAAAATTTTTTTAAAAACCCTTTGGACCCTTTTTTTAAAAAAAAATACATATATTAAAGCTCTTAAAATGCGAAACCCAATTTTTTTTTGAGTAGCGTGCCCCTTTTAAATTTGTATGTGAGGTTTCTTGCCCGGGGTTGTGCTTGTACACAAAATGCAAAAGATCAGGCCACAAGAGACAAACAGAACACGTCACATGGAAACTTGTTTTTCCCCCTTTCCTTTGGAGCTCTTTTATGATGTTGGTTTATCCTGAATGCTGAAATACGCCACCTTGTGTTAAGCGTGTAAATAAAATAATGCTGCCACCTGGTGACAGCTTCTTGTATGTTTAGCGTATTGCACTAATCAGGATACACATGATGGGCCTTACGTATTAAAACTGTTTCCCGCAGAAAGGGCCGGGCTTTGGTTGCCCAAAACAACCAAAAAATTATAGCAACCATCGAGCTCAAAAACAAAAAATTTAGAGCCCATAGCAACCCAAACAGAGCCCCTAGCAACCAACCAGACCAAGCTTTCTTTTTTTAAAACTGCTCTGGAAAAAAAACTAGCTGAGCCTGATTGGGTTTCTAGGGCAACAAAAAACATATTACTGCTAGAAAAGTTTTCATACATAAGACCCTAAAGGCCTTTTTTCTATTATTTTCCCTTTAGAAAAGGGCAAAAAAAACATTAAACCTCTTTTTTGAAAAAATTTTCAGTTTTTAAACCCTTTTCGTTCTTTTTATTTTCCCCTTTAAACAGTAGGAAGGAAAAAGACGGCGCCATATGACCCAAAAGCCCCTTGGCAAAAAAAAGGGGAAAACGGGGTTTTTCCCAAAATCATTAAAGGGGGTTTTCTCACTAAAGGGGTTTTGCTTTTTATGTTAAAGATCTTGTAAAAAAAAGTTTTTTTTTTCAAATTTGTTCCCTTTAAAAGGGGCCCACCTATTCTGAGATATCCCCCTCTTGTATGGGTGCATCAGATTTTTCAGGTTTGCTATAGCTACAGGGCCAGTTTTATCTCTCCCGATTTGGCGCCTGCCCTGGTTGCTTTAAACTACAGACCTGTTCTCTCCCTCCTGATAGGGGTTTCCCGTGCGGGGTTTCTTAGCACAACCTGTTTGATTCCCCTCCTGATTTGGCTGCCAGCACTGGGTTTCTATAGCTACAGACCTGGTTTTAAATCAGCCCAGAGAAAGGGCCCGTAAAAAACCGGGCCCCTGAATTAAAATGAAACCTAAAAACCCGGGTTTAGGAAGAAATCAAAGGGAGTGGAGAACCCCCTTTTAAACCTCCCCCCCCTGTTCAAGTAAAGCTGCTCCCCGGTTACCCCCCGGTGAGGGCACAGCAGGGGCATTAAGGAAAACCCGATTTTTTTGAGGGGATAGTAAGAACATAGATCTGCACACACCAATGTCCAAAGCACAGACTCCGTTCTCAGTAGGGATACTTTGTACAAAAAAAGTCCCCAAAGGGGGACCCGGGGTTGGGGGCAGGATTAGGAAACAGGCTAAGTCAGTGTCCTCTGCCCAGATAAGGTGGACTCTTGTAGCAGACAGTGACTGATTAACAGCCTCAGAGGCTTGAAACGCGTCAGAAAAAATAAGACTGATTCCATAGTTTTCATTTTTAAATTTTTATTTAAACCCTTTATTTTTTTCGTTTTAATCTTCCTTTGGTGGAGGCCGGGTAACAACTTTTCTTTTTTGTTTTCTATGGCCCCCTTTCCCGGGAGGCTATTCTTTTTCACCATTTACAGATCGCCCCCCAATGAAAAAAACGTCAATTTTGGCAGGCAGAAAGCTGCATTTTTTTTCTTGTACAAAGGGGCTGATTACACCGAGGGAAAAATTTTTTAAACCCGGGGGGAAGGGCTTGGACCGAAAAGCCCTTAAAAAAGTCCTCCCCGCGTTTTTTACTTCGTTGGGCAAGCCCACCCTCCCTTGGAGGCTCCGGGCGGTGTGGGTTTTTTTTTTTTTTGGGGGTTGGATTTTACTGGCAACCAAAACCCAAAAAATCCCAAAAACAAAAACATCCCAAAAGGGGATGGGGTTAATGCAGCCTTTTTTTCGGCAACCCTTAGGGGGGGTTTTTGGGGGGGAACCTAGGTGGGTAGTGTTGGTTTATGGGAGGGGGGGTTTGGTCTTGATTTGGGGGGGGGGCAGACTAATTTTTAACCAAAAAGGGGGGGATTCCGGTTTTTTGGCCCCGGGCGTTAAAAAAATTTGCCCCCTTTGGGATGGACCATCCAACGTCACCCCCAATTTTAGGGGGTTACCAAAATCCCCCCCCTTTTGCTTCCAAATTTCCGATTTAAGGAAAGGGAAAAGATTCCCCCCCGGGGGTTTTTTTGTGGATTTTAAAGTTTTGGGTTTTTTGGTTTAAAATTTCCGGGGGGGGAGTAAAGGGAATTTTAAAATTGGGATGCGAAAAAGTGGGAAAAGGGGCCCCCGGGGGGCCCAAACCTTAACAAATGTGGTAAATTCCCTTTGGCCGGGGTTTGGCCCCTAGGTTGCAGGGGGGTTTTCCATCTTTTTTCCAAATGGGCAAAACCCACGGTTTGGCCCGGGGCCCCCTTAAAAGGGGGGCCCCCGGTGGGGGGGGGTTGGTCCCAGAAAAACCAAGGGAAAAAACCCCCTCCCTTTGGGTTTTTCTTTGCTTTTTTTAAATTTTTGGGTTGGGGTTTTTTGGGTTAGGAAACCCCGGGGGAAAAACCAAGGGTTTTTAAAAAAAATTGAGGGGGGAAAAGGGCCCCCCCCCTTACCCCTTCCAAAAGTCTTGGGGGGGGGTGGCCCCGGTTGTTGGCCGGGTTTAAAGGGCATACTGGCAATTAAAGGGGTGCTTTTGAGGCGGGCCCATTTCGGGCTTAGGGGCCCCCCCCTTTTTTTTATGGGGGAAAAAGCTTGGTTTCATCCCCCTAAAGCTAAAACCTTTTTGTTAAAAACCCTTTTCGTTTTTTGGGCCCGGGGGTAAAAATAACTTTTGGATGGGGGAAAAAAACCAAAATGACCCCCAATCCCGGGGGTCCCCTCCCCCTTTTAATAAATGGTTTTAAAAAGGAAAAAAACCCCGCCAAGCTCCCCTCAGGAAAAACAAAAACCAAACCCCCCCCCACAAACCCCCCCCCTTTCTTAATTTTGGCCCAGGAAACCATTTGTGGTTTTTCGGGGCCGTAAGAAAAAGGAAAAAAATGAAAGGGCCCCCAGCAAAACCCCTTTAAATTTATCTTTTTTCCATACTTTTCCCCCCTCGGGAAAACCACGTTTTCCAAAGGGAACAACAAAAAAGGGACAGTTTTAAACCTGGTGTAAGCCCGAAAAAAACCCCTCAAAAAACCTTTGAGAGCCTCTAATCTTTACATGTGGAAACCTCTGCAATGAACTCTCTCTGGTATCTCCAGGCCTTTATTCATTGCTCACAAGCTTATTACGCATCAACTAGATTCAGCCCACCACTCCATCAGTTACAGAATTTATTAATAAGGTGAATTCCATTATAAGATTTGAAAATAAATTTTACATAAATTTGAAGTCATAAGTGGACCCTGGCTGGATTGCCCTGGTTTACCATCTAGCGTCTTGGATCGCTTTATCTTGCCTTTTGCTTAAAGGGGCTTTCTCCCCATGCTATTTCACAGAGGCCCAGGCAGCTTCACACTCAGGATGTGGGTGGTTCTGTAGCAGTGATTAGCATATTCAGCTCCTCTATAATTAGCTGAGTTACAAAGAAATAAGTGCAGGAGATTTAATCTGTAGTAAACAAAGCTACAAAGCTGCAAGAAGTTAAAACAAGTGCTTATCAAAGGTTTAAAATTTAATCTTATTAGATATAAAGACCCTGCTCTGATGGGCCATGGCATGTCTAATCAGGAAGGGAGATATGGACGATAACCTGGAGACACTTGTGTAAACTCAGAGCAGATAAAAACTCTCTTATCTTCTTACCAGGGCAATATCAAAACAGTAATGTTTTTAGTAGAAGTCTTGATTTACTGTTCCCTACATGTTAAAAGCTAATCATTGTAGTGAGAAAACCCCTTTAAACTTGCAGTTGATTCATTTAAGCAAGGTGGAAAAAGGGTGTTAATGGGCTGAGATGTAAATTAATTGGTGATAATGGGTTACCTGTGTTCTGCCAACTCTGAGGGAAACGAGCATTGGATCACTGTTGAGGCGGTGGAGTTTGTTCATGTGTTACATTTTGTATTGACTGCACCTTTTTATATCAAATATTACTAAACACTTGTTAAACTGCAATAAGTAAATCTTTTAATCCTGTAAACCTTTGAATACTGTAAAGACTTCAGTATCAACATTTCTTCTCAATAAATGTGACTTGATTTTTTTTAAAAAACACAAAAATTTATTTATTTATTTATTTATTATAAAATTGGCATTTCAACTCCTGATTTTCAAGATTTTTTTCCCCCTAAATGAAAATAGTAAAACGTAAAAATGTTTGCAAAAGTTCAGTATTTACAAGGGGTGTCTCTAACGTCAATAAGATATGCCATCAAAATGTGATATGTGTGCTGGGACAAGCACTTATCCTGGCAAAAGGCCCCTGAAACTGAGCTGGTGGCTCAGGCACACGACTCTCCATTCAGTTCTATGGGAGATCCCAGTACAGAGGAGCGCTGTGTTCTCCATTCTGTTCTATGGGAGTTCCCAGTACAGGGGAGCGCTGTGTTCTCCATTCTATTCTATGGGAGTTCGCAGTACAGGGGAGCGCTGTGTTCTCCATTCTCGTCTATGGGAGTTCGCAGTACAGGGGAGCGCTGTGTTCTCCATTCTATTCTATGGGAGTTCCCAGTACAGGGGAGCACTGTGTTCTCCATTCTGTTCTATGGTAGTTCCCAGTACAGGGGAGCGCTGTGTTCTCCATTCTCTTCTATGAGACTTCCCAGTACAGGGGAGCGCTGTGTTCTCCATTTTGTTCTATGGGACTTCCCAGTACAGGGGAGTGCTGTGTTCTCTCCATTCAGTTCTATGGGAGTTCCCAGTACAGGGAAGCGGTTTGTTTGTCTGCACTTCCATAGAACAGAATTGGCAGTTATGCGGAAGCGTGACTGGTTCTCCATTCTGAGCAGACACTTTTGGGGGTCTGTTCCTCAGACTGCTGTGAGCCACAGAGGTGGGATCCACACCTGTCAGACTTTGATGGCATATCGTAGCAGTATGCCATCAAAGACTATGGAGGACCTTCAGGTTTTGGGTAGAAATGCCCTTATGGTTACAGGAATGGTCACCTCATTCTCACCAGATGTCATGTTCCCCAGTAAAGGCTTGTACCTAAGGAAAGATCAACACAGATAATCAGGAATATCACATCCATAACATTGTTACCTGTTAGGGTCATGACAGATATGCTGTGGAGGAGAGTAAGCATCTGATCATGAACTCTGGTAATGCTTAATACATTATGGGACCCAAAGTTTTACTTTCATATCTAGGGAGGAAGCAGAAACAGATTTGTTAGAAAGTCTTTTAATATAAAGACACATTCACAAAGTCAGGGAGACAGGCCATAATAATAAGAAAATACGACTTAAAGGGGTTTTGCCACGAAGTAAAATTGACGTGGGAAGTTTGCAAATGAAAAACATTTTTACCATTCATTATTATTAAAAATTCTGCACCGTTTTTGTTTTAGCTGCTCCTTTAGTTATCCATTGTTTACAGCTTGTCTCCAGGGGATACGACCAGGGCTGAGAGCTCCTCAGTTCTGGTCGCACATGCTCAGACATCACCTCTCCTCTCAGGCAGCTACTGAGTGTTCAAACCCCAGGAGCTGTCACTCTATTCCCGTCCTCTGTACTCCTTAGTAATTAGTCAAATGGTGCAACTAAAATAAAAAGAAACCTCAATCAGGTTTGTGCATTGATAAAGAGAAAAAGCAACACAGGTTTGGTTCCTGCAGGGATTTGAACCTAAGACCCTTGTGCCTGGAGGCAAAAGCTTTACCTCTCAGCTACTCGCAATGCTTTACATAAACAGAGCTTTGTTTGACTACAGAGATTAAAGGCCTGGTGATGTCATCCTGCTGGGTCACATGATATGCAATTCAGACAAATCACACACGCCCCCTTCTGAGCACACAGAGTTGAAGAGCTGGATGCAGGAGGTATGAAATGAGATCATGGCAAAACCCATTTAAGGCGACATGTATGAAAACTGTCTAGGTGTAAGACTTCCTTTGTTGTCCATATCAACCACAGCCCCCTTCAATCTTTTTAGAGCAATATATGAAATGAAAGGGACGCTCTGATTGGTTGCATATGGACAACAAAAAAAGTCTTAGACGGTTTTCATACATGAGCCCCTTAGTATTCAAGAATATCAATTGATAAATTAATTCTTACTTACCCAGAATCCTAACTGCAGCCTCAAGTGCATTTTTTTGGATCCCTGTTGGGCATCAATTGTTTCCTATTATCCATCATTGCTTCATTCAGACTTCTCCTTCTCTTATACTTTTTTGATGTTTTATAGGTAGAATTACAGCGTATAAAGAGATTCAAAAACACCATTATGAATTCATACACACTGATCAGCCAAAACATTAAAACTACCTAATATAGTACAGGTCCTCTTCTGGTGGTACCAAAACAGCTTTGACCCATCAATGATGGCCTCCACACACCTCTAATGGTGTTCTGTGGTGTCTGGCACCAAGACATTAGCAGCAGATCCACCAATAACATTCACATGATGCCCGATCTGAAGGTACCCCAGCAGAACACTGCGCAGAGCATCACTCTTCATCTGTCGGTCTACATCCAATAGTGCACCCTGGTGCCTTCTCTTCCACAGGTAAGTGATGCTCACACAACGGGCTGTGTGAAAAACCAAAAAAACCCAAAAACCTGCAACTCATCTTGCCAGACCGCCTGCTTCCATTGCTCCATGGGTAGGGGCAGAATAAAGAAAAAAAATACACTCCTTCAAAGGATCAGAGCAGCACGCTGGGACAGTGGTACCACACACACATCTTCTACAATAGTAGAAAGTGCCGAATTGGAGCACTGGAGAAATTGAACCTCAGACCAGAATGTCAACAGTAATTCATACCAGATGTTTAAAAAAAAAAAAATTTAGACCTCAAAATAGACCCTATGACCTCTAAAAAAAAAACCTCACCCCAGACCCCTAAACCACACAGATTTAAGGTCCACAGGCCTACTGCGCCCCTCCACATCAGTTTATTTGGCCTTCAAGAGCAGGAATGGACAAGGTCCAGATGCAGGACCAGCTCACTACTTTCCCCGGAAAACACAGCCAGCACTTGGTAGAGGTGGCAGTGCCTGTGCTTCATTATGGATACAGAGCTCTGGTGTGCACCTCCACACCGCTCTGTTTTATAACTTACAGCCCTCAGAGCCCAACACAAGCACCCCAGCAACCCTCAAACCCAGGCACCCATGCTACCTTCCTACCCAGGCACCCAAACCACTCTCCAACCAAGCACCCTAGCCACCCTCCAACCCAGGCACCCTAGCCACCTTCCCACCCAGGCACCCTAGCCACCTTCCCACCCAGGCACCCTAGCCACCCTCCCACCCAGGCACCCTAGCCACCCTCCAACCCAGGCACCCTAGCCACCCTCCAACCCAGGCACCCCAGGCACCCTAGCCACTTTCCAACCCAGGCACCCTAGCCACCTTCCAACCCAGGCACCCTAGCCACCTTCCAACCCAGGCACCCTAGCCACCCTCCAACCCAGGCACCCTAGCCACCCTCCAACCCAGGCACCCTAGCCACCCTCCAACCCAGGCACCCTAGCCACCTTCCAACCCAGGCACCCTAGCCACCGTCCAACCCAGCACCCTATCCACCTTCCAACCCAGTCACCCTAGCCACCTTCCAACCCAGGCACCCTAGCCACCCTCCAACCCAGCCACCCTCCAACCCAGGCACCCTAGCCACCCTCCAACGCAGGCACCCTAGCAACCCTCCAACCCAGCCACCCGCAAACCCAGGCACCCAAGCCACCCTCCAACCCAGGCACCCATGCCACCCTCCAACCCAGGCACCCATGCCACCCTCCAACCCAGGCACCGCAGCCACCTTACAACCCAGGCACCCTAGCCACGCTCCAAGGGAGAAAGTTTGGTGCTAAATAGATGGAAGGGGCTGGCTATTATACAACCTTAAAGGACATCCTGGCCTCATACGAACCACATGGCACACCACAGCCGTTTGAGGGCAACAGTAATGCAGAGGAAAATAAGTTTGACAAACCTGAGCTAGACTAATAGACTCCAAAACTAGACCCCTAAATAAATTCAGACCCCAGACCCGATCCCTAAATAAATTCAGATCCGATCCCTAAATAAATTTAGACCTCAGATCACTACATAAATTCAGATCTGAGGTCCTAGATACAATCTCTCACTGTATTGTCCTCCTTAGCCCCTCTCTAACCTCTCCCGCAGAGTCGCTCCAGGGTGAAGCAGATGGGGGTAGATCATGCTTCTTGAGTTCTCCTTGACTCTGGCAGAGTAGCCCAGCAACGTCACAAGACTCGGCGGCCCAATTACCAGAGCCTCTGCCTCTTGTGACTTTTCTGGCCCCACAGGTGGAAAGAGGTCGTCTGTCCATCATTTGCTGAACAGAGAAAGACATCATATGAAGGATTAGACATGCATAAATCTTTGCTGGGGAGAGTGGGGCCATTCGACCCCGGGCCCTATAGCAGCTGTGTGGGGAGCCTCCATTGGAGGTACGCCAATGTCCATGGTCCGGATCGGATGCTGCTCATGTGTCCATTGTAGGTGCTTTCGGCACGGGCACTTTGGCCGGTCTGCGCTTTCGCATCCCCATACGCAGCAAGCTACGATGCACTGTGTGCTCCGACACCTTCTTACAGCCATAGCCAGCATTAACTTTTTCGGCAATTTGTGCTACAGTAGCTCTCTTGTGGGATTCCACCAGATGGGCGAGCCTCTCCTCCCCTCGCGCATCAATCAGCCTCGGGCGCCCATGACCCAGTCGGCGGTTCACTGGATGCCCTTCCTTGGTCCACTTTTGGTAGGTACTAACCACGGCGTAGCGGGAGCACCCCACAAGACCTGGTGTTGGAGATGTTCTGACCCAGTCGTCTAGCCACCTCAATTTGGCCTTTGTCAAAGTCGCTCAGATCCTTACCCTTGCCCATTTCTTCTCAACGCATCATCTTCAAGAGTGGACTGTTTACTTGATGCCTAATACCCTAGCCTTAACAGGTGCCATAAGATCAGAAGTTTAGTTACTTCACCCGTTTTAATGTCATGGCTGAACAGTGAATATCACCCTTTTTACATGCCTATAAACCCCCCCCCCCCCCCAACTAAAAACAAAAAAAAAGTTGGGTATCTGATCTATTGGATAAATGGTTTTCGTTTGATTGCAGAGACTCTGTAAAATAAAAGGCAAATATATGATCATATCAACAATGTGTATATGTAATGAGATATGCATGCATGTGTGTGTATATATTATATATATATATATATATAATTTATATATTAAGATATATATATACACACACACACACACACACACACACACACACACATCTATCCACAGAAAATCTGCCCTACGTTTGCAGTAGTAATTGCCAGTATATATCAGGGGGATGTATAGGAGCAGTGTGTGTGTAGGGGTGATGTATAGGAGCAGTGTGTGTGTAGGGAGGATGTATAGGAGCAGTGTGTGTGTAGGGGGGATGTATAGGAGCAGTGTGTGTGTAGGGGGATGTATAGGAGCAGTGTGTGTGTAGGGGGATGTATAGGAGCAGTGTGTGTGTAGGGGGATGTATAGGAGCAGTGTGTGTGTAGGGGGATGTATAGCAGCAGTGTGTGTGTAGGGGGATGTATAGGAGCAGTGTGTGTAGGGAGGATGTATAGGAGCAGTGTGTAGGGGGGATGTATAGGAGCAGTGTGTGTGTAGGGAGGATGTATAGGAGCAGTATGTATGTAGGGGGATGTATAGGAGCAGTGTGTGTTTAGGGGTGATGTATAGCAGCAGTGTGTGTGTAGGGGGATGTATAGGAGCAGTGTGCGTGTAGGCAGGATGTATAGGAGCAGTGTGTAGGGGGGATGTATAGGAGCAATGTGTGTAGGGAGATGTATAGCAGCAGTGTGTGTGTAGGGGGATGAATAGCAGCAGTGTGTGTGTAGGAGGGATGTATAGGAGCAGTGTGTAGGGGGATGTATAGCAGCAGTGTGTGTAGTGGAATAGCTAGGCAGTAGTTGGTTAATGGGTGATGTATAGCAGCAGTGTGTGTAGGGGGATGTATAGGAGCAGTGAGTGTGTAGGGAGGATGTATAGGAGCAGTGTGTGTTTAGGGGTGATGTATAGGAGCAGTGTGTGTAGGGGGTGATGTATAGCAGCAGTGTGTGTGTTGGGAGGATGTATAGGAGCAGTGTGTGTGTAGGGGGGATGTATAGGAGCAGTGTGTGTTTAGGGGTGATGTATAGGAGCAGTGTGTGTAGGGGGTAATGTATAGCAGCAGTGTGTGTGTAGGGAGGATGTATAGGAGCAGTGTGTAGGGGGATGTATAGCAGCATGTGTGAGGGGGATGTAATGAGAGTGTGTGTAGGGAGGATGTATAGGAGCAGTGTGTGTGGGGGGATGTATAGTAGCAGTGTGTGTGTAGGCGGGATGTATACCAGTGTGTGTGAGGCGGATGTATAGGAGCAGTGTGCGTGTAAGGGGATGTATAGGAGCAGTGTGTGTGTAGGGAGGATGTATAGCAGCAGTGTGTGTGTAGGGGGATGTATAGCAGCAGTGTGTGTGTAGGGGGGATGTATAGGAGCAGTGTGTAGGGGGATGTATAGCAGCAGTGTGTGTTTAGGGGTGATGTATAGGAGCAGTGTGTGTAGGGGGTGATGTATAGGAGCAGTGTGTGTAGGGGGATGTATAGGAGCAGTGTGTGTGTAGGGGGATGTATAGGAGCAGTGTGTGTTTAGGGGTGATGTATAGGAGCAGTGTGTGTAGGGGGTGATGTATAGCAGCAGTGTGTGTGTAGGGAGGATGTATAGGAGCAGTGTGTAGGGGGGATGTATAGGAGCAGTGTGTGCAGGGGGATGTATAGGAGCAGTGTGTGTAGGAGGATGTATAGCAGCAGTGTGTGTGTAGGCGGGATGTATAGCAGCAGTGTGTGTAGGGGGATGTATAGGAGCAGTGTGTGTAGAAGGATGTATAGCAGCAGTGTGTGTGTAGGCGGGATGTATAGCAGCAGTGTGTGTGTAGGGGGATGTATAGCAGCAGTGTGTGTGTAGGGGGGTGTGTGTGATGTATAGGAGCAGTGTGTGCAGGGGGATGTATAGGAGCAGTGTGTGTAGGAGGATGTATAGCAGCAGTGTGTGTGTAGGGGGTGATGTATAGCAGCAGTGTGTGTGTAGGGAGGATGTATAGGAGCAGTGTGTGTGTAGGGGGATGTATAGGAGCAGTGTGTGTTTAGGGGTGATGTATAGGAGCAGTGTGTGTAGGGGGTGATGTATAGCAGCAGTGTGTGTGTAGGGAGGATGTATAGGAGCAGTGTGTGTTTAGGGGTGATGTATAGGAGCAGTGTGTAGGGGGGATGTATAGGAGCAGTGTGTGTAGGGGGTGATGTATAGCAGCAGTGTGTGTGTAGGGAGGATGTATAGGAGCAGTGTGTAGGGGGGATGTATAGGAGCAGTGTGTGTGTAGGGGGATGTATAGGAGCAGTGTGTGTTTAGGGGTGATGTATAGGAGCAGTGTGTGCAGGGGGATGTATAGCAGCAGTGTGTGTGTAGGCGGGATGTATAGCAGCAGTGTGTGTGTAGGGGGTGATGTATAGCAGCAGTGTGTGTGTAGGGAGGATGTATAGGAGCAGTGTGTAGGGGGGATGTATAGCAGCAGTGTGTGTAGGGGGGATGTATAGGAGCAGTGTGTGTGTAGGGGGATGTATAGGAGCAGTGTGTGTGTAGGGAGGATGTATAGGAGCAGGCAGTGTGTAGGGAGGATGTATAGCAGCAGTGTGTGTGTAGGGGGGGTGTATAGGAGCAGTGTGTGTGTAGGGGGATGTATAGGAGCAGTGTGTGTGTAGGGGGGATGTATAGGAGCAGTGTGTGTTTGGGGGTATGTTTTGGGAGCAGTGTGTGTAGGGGGTGATGTATAGCAGCAGTGTGTGTGTAGGGAGGATGTATAGGAGCAGTGTGTAGGGGGGGATGTATAGGAGCAGTGTGTGTGTAGGGAGGATGTATAGGAGCAGTGTGTAGGGAGGATGTATAGGAGCAGTGTGTGTTTAGGGGGGATGTATAGGAGCAGTGTGTGTTTAGGGGTGATGTATAGGAGCAGTGCATAACCGGGTTTACCGGGTCCTCCTCTTCCTCCACCTTTTATATCAGCACAACCGCCAGAGGGCGCAGGGCTCTGCCAGGAGGAGGCTGCAGGACCTGTGCAGACGTCATCCTGAGCACGTGATACGGCCAGTCACATGGGTAGGCGGAGTTACAGTGAGGTGTTGAGGAGGTCTCGTCCGCCATTACATGAGCTGAGGGGGGAGATGTGTGACCTGAGGAGAATAGAGCTCTGCCCAATATATGATATATACAGCTCTACCCAATATATGATATACACAGCTCAGTCCAATATATGATATACAATGCTCTGCCCAATATATGATATATACAGCTCTACCCAATATATGATATATAGAGCTCAGTCCAATATATACACAGCTCAGCCCAATATATGATATACACAGCTCAGCCCAATATATGATATACACAGCTCAGCCCAATATATGATATACACAGCTCTGCCCAATATATGATATACACAGCTCTGCCCAATATATGATATACACAGCTCAGTCCAATATATGATCTACACAGCTCTGCCCAATATAATGAAATACAGCTCTGCCCAATATATGATATACACAGCTCAGCCCAATATATGATATACACAGCTCTGCCCCAATAAATGATAAACACAGCTCAGCCCAAAATATGAAATGCACAGCTCTGACCAATATATGATATACACAGTTTCGGGCCCAATATATGATATATAGAGCTCACCCAAAAATATGATATACACAGCTCAGCCCAATAATGATAAAACACAGCTCAGCCCAATATGATATACACAGCTCCTGCCCAATATATAATAACACAGCTCTGCCCAATATATGATAAAATACACTCTACCCAATATATGATATACACAGCTCTGCCCAATATATGATCTAAACAGCTCTGCCCAATATATGATATAAACAGCTCAGCCCAATATATGATAAACACAGCTCAGCCCAATATATGAAATACACAGCTCTGCCCAATATTTTAAATATACACACTCACCCAAAATGAAACACCGAGCCCAAAAATGATATACATAGCCAGCCCAATTAAAACCAGCTCAGCCCAAATATGAATACACAGCTCTGCACAATATATGATATCACACTCAGCCCAAATGATTACACAGCTCACCCCCAATATATATATACACAGCTCAACCAATAATTAATACACAGCTCCCCAATTTATGATATACACGGGCTCTGCCCAATATATGAATACACAGCTCAGCCCAATAATGATATACACAGCTCTGCACAATATATGATATGCACAGCTCAGCCCAATATGATATACACAGCTCTGCCCAATATATGATATACGCAGCTCAGCCCAATATATGATATACACAGCTCAGCCCAATATATGATATACACAGCTCAGCCCAATATATGATATACACAGCTCTGCACAATATATGATATGCACAGCTCAGCCCAATATGATATACACAGCTCAGCCCAATATATATATATACAGCTCTACCCAATATATGATATACACAGCTCAGCCCAATATATGATCTATACAGCTCTGCCCAATATATGATATATACAGCTCTGCCCAATATATGATATACACAGCTCTGCCCAATATATGATATACACAGCTCTGCCCAATATATGATATATACAGCTCTACCCAATATATGATATACACAGCTCAGCCCAATATATGATATACACAGCTCAGCCCAATATATGATATACATAGCTCAGCCCAATAAAAATATATAAAACAGCTCAGCCCAAAAATATGATATAGACAGCTCTGCCCAATATATGATATACACAGCTCATCCCAATATATGATATACACAGCTCTGCCCAATATATGATATTACAGCTCTACCCAAAAAAATGATATACACAGCTCTGCCCAATATATGATAACACAGCTCACCCAATATATGAAACACAGCCACCCAATATACACTCACCCACTTTTTTAGGTACACCTTCCAATGCTCGTTAACCTTAATTTCTAATCGCCAACAATGGGGCAACTCAGTGCTTTTTGGCATTAGACGGTAAGACAATCTCCTGCAGTTCAAACCCAGCATCTAGGGGAAAAAAGGGATTTGAGTGGTTTGAAGTGGCATGGTTTTTGGTTTCCAGAAGGGGGGGTCTAGATTTCAAAAAGCTGATCTCCTGGAATTTTTTCCGCACAACCATCTCAGGGTTTTCAAGGGAAAGGTCCGAAAAAAAAAAAAAACATCCATAGCGGCTCCGTGGGCGGGGAAAGCCTTTTTTGATGCCAAGGCAAAGAGAATGGGCAGACTGGTTCAGCTGATAGAAAGGCAACAGTCTCAAATGCCACCCGTTTCAACCAAGGTAGGCAGAAAGGGATCTCGAACGCACAGTACGGCCAACTTTGAGGGAGAGGGCTACAGCAGCAGAAAAACCACACCGGGGGGCCACTCCTTTCAGCTAAGACCAAAGGGAAATGAGGTCCAAAATTTCCAACTCATCGAAATTTGGACAGTAGAAATTGGAAAAACGTTGCCTGGTCTGATGATCTCATTTCTGCTGCACATTGGGTGGTAGGGGCAGAATTTGGGGTCAACAACTGAAAACATGGATCCATCCGCCTGTATAAGTTTTTAGGTGGGGGTCATGTGTGGGGAATATTTTCTTGGCACTCTTTGGGCCCCCTTGGGGAACAATTGACACGTTCAACACCTTTTGGAACTAGCACGAAGAATTGAGGCAGTTCTGAAGGCAAAAGGGGCCAACCTTTTCTAGTGGGGACCTTAAAAGTGGCCGGGGATGTAGATAAACAGACCAGCCCCAAAAAATGAATACACAGCTCAGCCCAATAAATTTGGATACAGACTCAGCCCAATAGAGAAACACGCTCTGCCCAATATATGATATACAAGCTCTGCCCAATATAGATAAACAGAGCCCAAACCCAATATATGATAACAGAGCTCGCCCAATATATATATACAGAGCTCAGCCCCAAAATATTCAACTCTGCCAATATATATATACAAAAATCACCCCCAATATATGATATACCAGCTCTCCCCCAAATAAGATATTCAGCTCGCCTAATTATGATATCCCACACTTTGCCAAAAAATGAAAACATTTCAGCCCAATATTGAATACAGACTCAGCCCAATAAAAAATACACAGCTCAGCCCAATATATGATAACAGAGCTCACCCCCAAATATGATTACACAGCCTGCCCAATTATGATATACATAGCTCGCCCAATATAAAGATATACAAGCTCACCCCAAATATATATATACCACTCTGCCCTTTAAATGATATACACTCTGACCAATTAAAATATAACAGCTCTCCCCAATATATGATATACACAGCTCTACCCAATATATGATTACGACCCTCATTTTCCAATATTACACAGCTCAGCCCAAATATATATACACAGCCAGCCCAAATATATATACACCCCCAGCCCAATTATTAAAAACACAGCTCACCCAATATTCTTATACCACATCCCCAATATATTATACACGCTTGCCCAATATATTTTTAAACACCGCTCGCCCAATATATTACCCGTTGCCCTTCATGCAAATAAACCCCCTATTCTCAATTTTGGGGGGGCTGCAGTGTTTGCCATGAAATGTGTTGGTGAAAAGAGTATGAAGTAAACCACCGTTTCTTACTGTAAGTCCTGGCCTACACAAACGTGTGCGTCTGAGGCCGTTTTTTTGGTGAATTACTGGGCATTATTTAAAGACCAACACCCCCCCGTGGGGGGGAAATAAAAAAAGAAACACCCAAGAAGTGACCCCTTTTTTTAAAAAACCCCGGGACACCACTCAAAAAAATTATAAATTTGGGGGTTTGAATTTTTTCCCCCCCAGGGTTTTGTCCTCGGAGGAGATTTTTAACACAAAGGGAGCCCAAATATAAGCACGGGAATCCATGGGGATTAAAAAAAGAAATTTTCCATTTGGAAAAAAAACACCGGTTTGGGAAAAAACAAAAAAAAACCAAATTTTAAAAAAAACCAAACCCCCATGGGACTCACTCGAAAACCCAATGATTTGGTTTTTTTCGGGATTTTTCAATTTTAAAAACCCCCGCCATTTTTTTTTTTGTTTTTTTTTTTTCCAAAAAAATGTAGAACATGCCCAATTTTCCACTGTTTTTTCCCCGGGAAAAAAAAACCACCAAAAAAAATTTTATGAGATGGCATAAAAAACGACTAGAAAGCTTTGTGCCCCCGTTTTTGGGGTGGATTTTCTCTATGATGAAAAAATATTGAAAAAACGAATTAAAAAAATGCTTTGAAAAACCAAATGAAATAAATTGGAAAAAAAAAAAAAATTAAAAATCCTCGGTTCTTAAAGTAAATACTGTTCAAATTTTCTCATTGGGCGACGCGGTTTTTGAATTCAGAAAATTTAAGGTATTTTTTCCCCCTTTTTACGGTATAAAAACTGTTTAAGTGACACTGATTTTTTTTTTTGGGGAAATTCTTTTTTTTTTTTGTATTCCAGAATGTCATTTTGAGTTACAAAGTCCCAGTGATGCAATTTTCTAACTAATTATTATTATTTTTCTGACACATTTCTCTTTTGAGGTACAGTTTCTTTTTTATTTCTTTTGAATTTTTGATTTTGGGGCAAAGATTTTGGTTTTCTGGGGGGTCCCCAGGCTTTCATTTCATGTGTTGCCCCAAAAAATTTTTTTTTTTTTTTTTTCAAATTATTTTTATTCAAACGTCACATGGAAAATTTCACATTACATTCAGTCTGAGTAAATATAATGGTGGCAAATGAATACAGTCTTACATCACTTATTTTAAGCATTAACATCTATGTTCCAGAGTAATTGTATGCCATATATATGAAATTTTTTCCAAAAACCCCCTCCACGCAGTTCTCCTTTTTTTTTTTCTTTTCTTTATCGAAAACAAAATTTTAACTTTTGAAGTCAAATAATATAAATCTTAAGTAGCAGAACTCTTTTTAATTTGATCCTTTTTTTTTGACATTTTTGACAACATCAGCCCCCCCCCCCCCCCCATACCCCCCTACGCCAAAATTTTCTTTTTTATAAAATGTAACCAATGGAAGGGAATTCTTGATAAATTTCGATTTGTCCCTCCCCCCCCCCCCCCCCCCCCCCAAAAATAAATGGTCTATTACCAAGGCCCCACCAGTACGGGAAAACCATAAAAATTTTATTTTTCATTTTGGCAACTTGTACATGTTTTGTAGATTATTCTCAGACCCAAAAAGGGAAATTCTTGGACAAGAAGAATTTTTATGACCCTTTTTATCTGTCCAAATACCTGTCTGGTTTGCAAGGATAGAGTGGACTGTCCTGGGGCATGAGAAGGTCACTTGGGTCATTCTCACTCGCCCATTAGAATGTCACTGGTCCAGTCTGTCAATCCTCTAAGCGATATTTTGTCTCACTCTCAGGTCCGAACATATATGTACCTTTCTTTCCTGTGAAGGAAATTAGTGCAGGTCAGAGCTCAAATAGTTGTCAAAAAAGCTTCCTCAGGAGGTATTTTTAAAGATCTACAGTAGAATATGTAAAGTGTTCTAATCATGAAATCATTATCTTTTAGACAGGGGTGCAGAAGCTTTCCAAATCATTATCCCTGGTAGACCTCAGGTACCCAATTCTGACTCTGAAGCCCATTGTAAGATTGCACCCCGAAGCTTAACAGCAATTTGAGGTTGGATATTTGAATAAATTAAAGCTTTACAGCTCCTTATGGGCCTTTTACGTTGTGCCATACTCCAGAGAGCAGCGCTGTATCCTCTTACAATCTTTGTAAAACATAAAGGCGTACACTATAGGCAGGGTCACTCCTTTAAAAAAATTGAACAACTTTTATATGGGCCCTGAAGCTACCACCGTACCCACTATTAAATACTTGGAAGCCATTCCTTGGTTCTGTTCTTAGTTATATCACTTTCTAATTTTCTAATTTTTTACACATGTATAGTAATATAGTTATGTTTTCTACCTGTGAATGCTCTAGTGGCCACCATAGACTTCCTTCCTACACACCTCAGGGGCAGTTCTTTTATAAACCCCCCCCCCACCCCCCCCCCACCCGTCGGTTGTGGAGATTTCCTCCATGCACACATTCCAGTAGCATTTATTTTATAACCTGTATTTCTTCCCTTTACACATTCCACTGACATCTCTTTAATAACCCATAGATTGCAGAGATTCCTTCCCTACACACATGCCAGTGGCAGTTCTTTTATAAACCATTAGTTGCAGAGATTTCTTCCATGCATATATGCCAGTGGCAGTTCTTTTATAACTCATCGGTTGCAGAGATTTTTTCTTGCACACATTTTTTTCTTATAACCCATAGCTTGGTGAAATTTCTTTCTTGCACATATGCTGGTGTCAGTTCTTTAATAACCCATAGGTTCAGGAGATTGCTTTCCTTCACATATACCAGTGGCAGGTCTTTTATAACCCATAAGTTATGGAGATTTCTTCCCTGCGAACTTAACGGTGACATTTCCTTTATAGCACATAGGTTGAAGAGATTTCTTGGCTGCAGATGTGCCAGTGCCAATTCTTTTATAATCTATAGGTTGGTAAGATTTATGCAGAGTTGTAGAGCTTTCCTCCCTGCAGACATGCCAGTGGCATCTCTTTTATAACCCATCATTTGCTGAGAGTTCTTCATTCACATGCCGGGGGCATTTCTTGTATAACCTATAGGCTGTAGAGATTTCTTACAGCACACATTCCACTGGCGTTTCTTTATAACCCATAGGTTGGTGAGATTTCTTCCCTGCACATGTGCCGGTGGCAAATTTTCCCTGCATTTGAACATAGGTTGAAGGATTTTTTTCCCTGCAGATATGCCAATTCTTTTATAATCTATAGGTTGGTGAGATTTCTTCCCTGCACACATGTGCCGGTGGCATTTCCTTCATAGAACATAGGTTGAAGAGATTTCTTCCCTGCACATATGCCAGTTCCAATTCTTTTATAATTTATAGGTTGGTGAGATTTCTTCCCTGCACACATGTGCCGGTGACACGTCTTTTCTAACCCATGAGTTGTAGAGATTTGTTTCCTGCAGACATTACAGTAGCATTTCCTTTATAGCTACCTGCCAAAATTCCTCTACCATATTTTATTAATCTTTTCTCACTTGATCCTTTTTCTTTTTTCCACTCCCTCGGTGTTGACAGTCTCCATTGTATTACAGGCACGTCTCTGTGGTTTATAGAGGGGGGTCCTGGGCGGAGATCCCTCTATCTATATGTATCTACTCCTTAAAGGGCTCAACTCCTGCTTAACCCTATCATGGCCAAGGGTGTTTTGGATTTTTTTGACCTAAGACACCTATATATTTTCTTTTTTTGGCACTGCATACTGCTATATACCTCTTCAGTGCCATACGTTGCAGCCTTCCATTAGATGTATCCAAACTGTTTAAACAATGTTTATAGTAGTTTTAGAAAAAAAGCCACTTTTTAGCTGCATTTCTCCTGTTGTTTTTTTGCCGTAAATGTTGTAGTCAGAAGTTTGCTGTAGGTCAATAGTGATTATGAGTTGTAGTACAAAGAGTGCATTTTTATGGTGTTTTTCCTTCTTTTGATAATTTTTTTGTTCCATAGCTTTTTTTGTTTTTTTGTTTTTTACAATGCACTGTGCTCTAGGGATGGCATTTTTTTTCTAGGTGTCTTCTTTGGGAAACAAAAGGCCTGAAAAAAAAAATAAAAAAAATAAATAATAGCATGTCTTAATAAATCTGGTGTATTTTGCTCCAATGTACTTTGGAACAAGAGCAGCATATGAAATGAAATGGTACAGTTCCTTTTTGTGTTTCAGTTCTTAACTTTTCCTAAGATATCTGCTTGTTTTCATTGCAAGGAAAAATTCTAATTTGACCCCTCTTGCAAAATCACCCCAGTGTCCAAGATGGGAAATAGATTTGCGCTGCTGCTTTGTTGCCTACAAAGGAAAATCAACATTATTCAATAAATAAATAAGACTTAAGTAAAGACAATAGAAAATAAATAAAGAAGTAAAGGTAAAACACAATAAATAAAGACAATAAATAAGTTAATAACAAATAAAGACAATAGACACTAAATAAATCAATAAATAAAGCCAATAGACATTAAATACATTAATAAATAAATAAATAAATAAAAACAATAGACGATAAATTAATAAAGACAATAGACAATAAATAATAAAGACAATAGACAATAAATTAAGACAATAAATTAATAAAGACAATAGACAATAAAGAAATAGACAATAAATTAAGACAATAAATTAGGGACTTCCGGTTCCGGCGCTGGCGCGTGGATGTAAGCGCTGAGAGCTCCCCGCTATCCTCCTGCTCCGACCTGTTCAATAGCCGCTCCGGCGGTGCACACCGGCTCCCGCTACCCAGCGTGGGTGCCCGAAGCTCCGGCGCCGAACGGATGGACAGGTACTTTCCTCAGGAGTGGCAACAAGGACGCTTCCCTCTGCATGCCGACCACAGCGAGGAGACCCCAAAATGGCGGCCCGCCGCGCTGCACTCGCTGAGCAGCGCGGAGCCAGCGAGACTGCCACACTGACCCTGAACGCTGCGGCTGCCCCGAGCAACACAGCTGCCCCAAGCGCCGAAGCAGCTGTAAACACCCCGGCCACGCTCTCCTGTGCTTCCCCAGAGGGAGCTATACCTCCTCCCCTGCTGGACTATAAATCTCTGGCCCTGGAAGTGACCAGACATATTGCCCCTGAACTTCAGGCCACCATAGAAGCGGCCCTGCAGGCATCTCTAAGCAAACTGCAAGCTGATATCCAGGGGCATGACCTAAGGCTAGAAAAGCTGGAACACAGGGTTCTGCAGCTGGAAACAGAAAATGACGTGCTACATCGCAAGCTCTCATCATGCTATAAATCTCAAGACATGCTATATGATCGTGTGGAAGATCTTGAAAACCGCTCCCGCAGGAGCAACTTGCGGATATTGGGCCTCCCTGAAAGAATTAAGCAAGCAGATCTCCAGGGACTCTGTCAGCTTTCCCTTCCACAAGCCTTGGGCATTGACCGCAGCTGCAGGGCTGAGAGAGCACACCGCATTGGCCCTGAGCCCCCCTCTGGAAATGGTAAAGGGGACCAACTGAGGAAAAGACCCCGCACAGTCATCGTTAAGTACCTTGATTACAATGATAAACAGGACATCCTCAGAGCGTACCGCAAGCAGAAGTCCCCCACACTACTAGAGGGGCATAAGATACTAATCTTTGAAGACTTCTCCGCAGATGTCTCCAAACGCCGTCGTGCGTTCAGCAAAGTATGCTCCCTGTTGTTCTCCAAAAAGATTCGCTTCCAGATGATGTACCCGGCCACTTTGAAGGTGCTTTTCCCGGACGCGGCCCCGAAATTTTACACCTCGCCGAGGGATGCAGAAGAAGATCTACGGTTTCTTGATGGTCCTAGGCCTTTATCTCCGAGGTCGTCCCTTAACAACGAAATTGGGTCTGTTCCTTCTTCTTCACGTCCCCTTTCCCCAAGAGAGCGGGGGTCCCCGAACCTTCGACGTCTTCCTGAGACCCCGGGCCGCTCTCCGACCTGAGACCCCTTCTCCCTTACAGGACTTTTTTCCGGACTGTTGCACTATTCGAGGGTCGTGAGTAATGCCTTGATATGAATGTTTATACTTTTCTGCCTAATTCTTGCATAGTTTCACCCTCTACGCGAGGGTCTGTCCTTCCGCTGTTGGCCCTTAAGATTTTGGATGTTGCGGGCCTCCCACTCCATTCAAAACATTTTCTATGTGGACATGTGCGGCTCCTTCAGACCCTTGAAAATTTGGTTTTTATAATGCATCTTCCTGTCTATCTGGTGACTCTTGGATAAAAGAGTTAAATCCTCTTTTATAGACGGGCACCTACTTTCTGGCTGGTCCAAGCGGCTAGCCTGCAGTTGTCCACTATATTTAGGGAGTTACAACAAAAATGTTAAGAATCTCTTTGGATTCTTTTTTCTTGGCGAGAGGGTTGGGGAAGATTTGGTTGTTAATTTGTGTGTTCCTTTCAATTTGCATCCTTCGCGCCAGAAAAAAGTGAAGTCCCATTACGCAGATAGAGATTCCGCGAGGTTTAGTTCCCGGATCTCTGCGTACCTTATTGTTATTATTTATTATTCACTATCTATTCGTGCTTTACTTTTACTTTAATTTTTCTTCAACCTTACATAATTTGTTCGCTGGTTTTAGATTATTTAACTTTCTTTGTTTGAGTCTGACATCGAGCTTCTATATCATCCTCCCTCCCACTGCTAGAATTACACACTCGTCCCTTCTAGGCCTCCCTAAAAATCTCATCCGTTCCCTATGAGGGTCATCACATGGAACATAAAGGGACTCCACTCCCCTAATAAGCGGATTAAAATCTTACGCCACTTGAAGAAAATGCGCCCTGACATTGTCTTCCTTCAGGAGACCCACCTCAGTGAGGAAGAGTTTTTTCGAATGCAGAAATTGTGGGTAGGAAGGGTTTATGGTTCCCCTGCACTGGGTGGTAAAGCAGGCGTTATCACTCTGGTCCATAAAAATTTCCCCTTACAAGTTGTTTCTCATGATTCTGACCGAGAAGGCAGATGGTCACACCTGAAAATCTCCCATAATGGCAATCATGTTAGCTTGTTTAATGTTTATGGCCCTAACGCTCTCAGTAGACCCTTTTTTGTAGATCTGGCAAGCAAAATTCAAAAAGACACTGCCACCTCCACAATTATAGGAGGGGACATGAATGTGGTCCTGGATGAGGTTTTGGACAGGAAAAGGGACCTCCCGCGACCTCCTCTAGCGACCCCCCCTCGTAGACACACCCCTGGGATTCTTCAAAATTTTCTGACCTCAACAGGGACCAGAGATGGCTGGAGAGACCTTCACCCGGACAGCAGAGAGTTCTCATTCTTCTCTCATCCCCAAATGTCATGGTCCCGACTAGACTATATTTTAGTATCCCATGATATACAAAGAAAAGTGATTACCTCTGAGATCTTAGATCTACTCATCTCGGACCATTCGCCTGTATTGACGGAGGTGGCTGATGCTTTCCCCAGGGGGTCGGATTACATTTGGCGCTTTCCCACCTACATGGCCAAAACTGAAGCATTTGCTGATGTAATACGAGGCTGGTGGCTAGAATTTGCGTCCACTAATGAGATACATTTGGCAGATGCTTCTCTTTATTGGGCCACGGCCAAATCAGTTCTTAGGGGCCGACTTATAGCCTACACTTCCTCCTACAGGCGTAAAATGGACGAGGAATACAAGAGGGCGACGGAGGAGGTGAGGAAGGCTTATGCGAACTTTCTCTCTAACTCCTCGGAAGAGTCCAGACGGAACTGGGAGAACGCCAAGAGAATCTTTGACCTGTGGTTAGGCCGCAGAGAAGAGGTTCAGCGCACCCACTTGAAATCCACCTTATTCCGATATGGCAATAAAGCGGGGAAACTGATGTCTAGACTAATCCAGGGTAGCTACAGCCCCTCCCACATTACTTCCATCCGCACTCCCGAGGGACAGATCACTTCTGATCCCATTTTGATAAATGGTTCCCTTAAGACCTTCTACCAGCAGTTATACTCATCTGACCCTAGCTCATCCCAAGCTGGGCTAACAGATAGTAAAAAATTCCTGGCCTCGACTCCCCTCCCTAAGCTATCCCCTGAACAGTTAGAAAGTCTCAATACCGAGGTCACTCCCCAAGAGGTACAATCAGCCATCCGACAGTTAACCAATGGAAAGGCCCCGGGACCCGATGGCTTCTCCGGAGATATTTACAAGATCTTGGTGGAGCCTCTTACCCCCGTGCTGACACAGTACTTTAATCAGATAATTAGGGAGGGCAACATCCGCCCAGAGTCCAAAAATGCCTACATAAAGGTTATCCCAAAAAAAGGGAAGGACCCCCTTCTACCTTCCTCATATCGCCCAATCTCGTTGATAGACACAGACCAGAAACTTCTCACCAAAATCATGGCTGATAGACTGGCTGCCCTGCTCCCTCGCCTGATAGGCCCGGCTCAGAAGGGTTTCATAAAGGGACGCGCAGCAGTGGGAAATCTCAGAAAGGTGCTGACGGTGCTGGAAACAGTGAAAAGACCCTCCCACCCCATCGGACACCCGGTCATGGTTGCTATTGATGCTGAAAAAGCATTTGACAATGTCCGATGGGATTGGCTGTGGCTAGTCCTCGATCGTATGGGGATAAGAGGCAATTTCAGAAATTTATTGTCAGCTATCTATAGGGACCCCACTGCGCAAGTCCACACCCCAGGTTTTCTGTCCCAGAGATTTTCCCTCCACAAAGGAACTCGTCAGGGGTGCCCCCTCTCTCCTCTCTTGTTCGATATCGCCTTAGAGCCCCTAGCACGTTACTTAGAGGATTCAAATTTATTCACAGGTATCACTGTAGGGAGGGAACAGGTGAAGCTAGCCCTCTTCGCTGACGACCTCCTTCTCTTTTTGTCTGATCCGATTGCTCATCTCCCAAGGGTCTTCTCCTTTCTCGAAGACTTTGGAAGATACTCTGGATACAAAATAAACGCCTCTAAAAGCGAGTTATTAGAACTCGGTTCTTCTCTTCCAAAGTCTACCTGGGGCAACCTGGGATTAGGTATCGCACCTGTAAAATCCCACATCACATACCTGGGAATAAAAATTGGGAAGGATCCTCACACTGTTTATAACCTAAACTTTCCCCCTCTGATCGCAAAGATCTCCGATGACCTCCGCAGATGGCAGGGCCTCCCCCTCTCTCTAGCAGGGCGCTGCCACGCAATTAGAATGATATGTTTCCCTAAGCTTTTATATCCCCTCCAAACGCTCCCCCTATTGCTGAAACATACGGACATAAATAAGCTCCATTCCTCTTTCTCCCGCTTCCTCTGGGCAGGGAAAAGACCCAGGATAGCCCTTTTGTTTAAAATTTAATGCTCCCGGTCAACGCGGGAGGTTTGAACCTCCCTAACGTCAGGTATTACAATTTGGCGTGCCTCACCAGACATGTCTTAGACTGGCTCGGAGAGACTAGTCGATATTCAAACTGTGACTTAGAAAAGAATTTGATGCACCCGTGGCATCCACAGGCCCTCCTTCACACCAAATACTCGATGATCCCTCCGGAGATAAGAAGCTCCCTACTCATTAAAGACACGATAGCGACTGGAAGACATTCGCAAATTGGGTCCAATTTCCATACCCGATGTCCCAAAAAGCTTCCGGGTGTGGGATTTACCAGAATTCCCTCAAGGCAGGGACAACCCCATGTTTAAGCTGTGGAGGGAAAAGGGAGTAATGTATGCGGAACATCTCATACATATGGAAGAGAAAAGGTGGCTGTCCCCCTTCTGAACTTAGAAGTAAGTTCTCACTCCCTGCGGCCCATATGTTCCCGGCACTCCAGGTGCTCTCATTTTGTAAAGCCAGATTGAGAAATCTTTCCAAACTTTGTTCACCGAATGGTTTCGATTCTTTGCTGAGGTGTCGCGACTCGGCTTTCTCCCTCTCTCGCATTTACGGCATCTTGAGGGAATGCGACTGGGGGAGAGGCCATGGTTCACCTTTTGATACCTGGGGATGTAAATTGGGAGACCAGGACCTTCCTGTCAAAATCCTGACGGGCCTTCAGAGGGTCCGAAAGGCGGTGATTTGTGAGACCTGGAGGGAGACTCATTTTAAAATCCTGCACAACGCATACTATGGTTTTTAATCTCCCCCCTACACGTAATTGTCCTGATAGGGCAACAGTACTGTCCCAAATGTGGGCCCCCGCCACAAATATGTGGCATGGAATTGGCAATGCCCTTCCACGCAGCTTTTCTGGGGCGGTTTATCGGACTATGTTTGGAGCCACTGGCGCATTAAACTAGCCAAAAATCACGAGCTACTAATCTTCCACTACACTAGACCCCCGGATGGTAGTGAGACTGGAGGTAGGGAATCCGTTCCCAGTATTTGTACACCATAGCTATCTTGGTGGCCAAAACGATGCCTTTCTTTCATTGGTTAAGCTCAGTACCCCCTTTTTTTTTTCTTTACTCGAGGATAACTTGAGGCTTGTACCTAGTGGCAGACAAACTGGAAACGGAGCGTCACAAAGAAAATTCATACAGAGGGGTTCTTTAGGAAATGGAAACCATTCATCCTCTCACATTTTCTCTAGGGACGAGATAGCAAATTGATGTCTTCTTTTCGCTATTTCAGGTTGGTACGCGAGGGAGGCCATGAAGGCACCTTGGGCGGCCTTGATTAGGATGGGCCCACTCTCCCCCCCCCCCCCCCTAGTCCTTTCCCTTCCCCTACCCTTTCTTTCTTTCTAGTGGGTGTGAAAACCAGACCCACAATGTCGACTCGCTCATTCATAAAAACAAATCGAACAATGCACTCAAACAAATTCCCGGTTTAGAACTTTATTTTTGTTTAGTCACCCTTTTTTTTTTTGGTGTCTTTGTCTACTGACTTTTTCTTGTACCACCATACTTTGTAATGCGCACCTTTTCTGTCACAGTGTTAGGTGAAGTGACAGACTATTTTTGTTAGGATATCTCTATTTTTTGTTAGGATATCTCTATTTTTTGTTAGGATATCTCTATTTTTTGTTAGGATATCTCCATTTGTTACTATATTGTACTGTTTGTGTCATGTCAGATCTACCATGACTTTCTTCATGCTACAGTGCTAATATAGCGTTATTATTCATATGTTATCTTTTATGCATGACATACCTATGTTTCTCATTATTTTCTTTTTCTCTGAAAAATCTAATAAAATATGTTTAAAAAAAAAAAAGACAATAAATTAATAAAGACAATAAATTAATAAATAAAGATAATAGACAATAAAGAAATAGACAATAAATTAATAAATTAAGACAATAGACAAATTAATAAATAAAGACAATAAATTAATAAATAAACAATAAAGACAATAAATAAATCAATAAATAAAGACAATAGACATTAAATACATTAATAAATAAATAAAAACAATAGACAATAAATTAATAAAGAGAATAGACAAAAAATTTATAAAGACAATAGACAAAAAATTTATAAAGACAATAGACAATAAAGAAAGAGACAATAAATTAAGACAGTAAATTAATTAATAAATAAATAAAGACAATTGACAATAAAGAAATAGACAATAAATAAATCAATTAAGACAATAGAAAATAAATTAATAAATAAATAAATAAAGATAATAGACAATAAATTAATAAATTAAGACAATAGACAAATTAATAAAGACAATAGACCATACATTAATTAAATAAAGACAATAGACAATAAATAAAGAAATAGACAATAAATGAATAAAGACAATTGACAATAAATAAAATCAATAAATAAATGACAGCAAACGGAGATCTTGATGATGGTAACACAAGCTACTAGTATATTTGAAAGTCACAGTCCTTTTCACTATTCAGTGATAAGGCTTTGTTTACATAAGGGTGGTCACCCCCTTTAATTTCTATGTGTCCCTCTTCAATAGATGAAGCTACATGTGCAGTGCCATGGAATATGTTGGCGCTATACTATGAAGATTATCATTATTGTAGGTCTGCGCTGTTATCTTCCACCTGGAGAATCCCGGCTGTACTTTGAGAACTAGATAAGAAAATAACACTTTGCAGACTTTGCTGGAGTTTTTTTTGGACTTGACCTTATGGGAATGTTTGCAGTAATTATACTCTTGGCTGCTGGTTTTAGAGGAGCACATGGCGATGTCACACGGGGCCGTCACATCGGGCCCCCTCCCATAGGCTGCACTAGTTCTGCTGCAGCTCAGTCTTAGAAGAAACCATGATCGCAGTGCTGCTACCTCTCTGGGTTCTCCTGGACCTTGTTGCCCCGGGTAAGGGCCTCCTCCTACCTTTTCTATTATGTTGCAAATTTACCATTGACTTTGTGTGTTTTGGGGGAGTTTATGTTGGTTTTCTGCAGCTTCAGCATCTAACCCCTTCATCTCTTGAGCTCGATGCCTCAGTCCCTTTTTATTTGAAACAGAAGACTCCTTGCACGCTCCAAGAACTTTCCCAGGAGGCCCCTGTACTTTGCCGCTACAAAATAACATTGCTCAATGATGACAACTACAGGTTGACTTTTTATAACATTTACACATTTTCATGATTATTTTTCCTCCCACATTTACATAGCACTGTTCATCCTGAGCTTTCTGGTTCTGGTGAAAAATGTAGACTCACACGCTGAACATAGCCATTCACTTTTGTTGTCTGTGGTCAACAACCTGATGTCTATGTGAGAAACCAGAGCTCCACTGATGAGCGCCAGAAAGGAGAAACATGGATGGAGTTTACCTTCTAGACATCACTGGATCCACTGTAGAGAAGTGTTTCTTGTCTGAGCTGTCTGAGTTCAGGTTATTCTAATACCTCTGCTTGCTTTTACACTTACAGAGCAGTCAATGAGAGGGAGCAAAGGAAGAATTTCATTTAAAATCTAGATCAATACATAGATAAGAGAGTGATAGAGAAATAAGACAGTAATATCTACTGTATGTGATAGAAAAACATGACATAGATATATATAAGATAGAGTAATGACAGTGATAGAGAGATAGATATGAGATAGATATGAGATAGATAGATAGATAGATAGATAGATATGAGATAGATATGATAGATAGATAGATAGATAGACAGATAGATAGATAGATAGATAGATAGATAGATAGATAGATAGATATGGGATAGATAGGAGATGGATAAATAAATAAATATGACGGTGATTATATATGTGATAGATATGAAAGCAATATATAGATATGACTGATAGATGCAGATAAATATAAATAGGTATGAGATAGATAGATATGAGATAGATAGATATGAGATAGATAGATAGGAGATAGATAGATAGATAGATATGAGATAGATAGATAGATAGGAGATAGATAGATAGGAGATAGATAGATAGGAGATAGATAGATAGATAGATATGAGATAGATAGATAGATAGATAGATAGATAGGAGATAGATAGATAGATAGATAGATAGATAGATAGATAGATAGATATGGGATAGATAGGAGATGGATAAATAAATAAATATGACGGTGATTATATATGTGATAGATATGAAAGCAATATATAGATATGACTGATAGATGCATAGAAATATAAATAGGTATGAGATAGATAGATAGAGATAGATAGATATGAGATAGATAGATATGAGATAGATAGATAGATAGATATTAGATAGATAGATAGATAGATAGGAGATAGATAGATAGGAGATAGATAGATAGGAGATAGATAGATAGATAGATATGAGATAGATAGATAGATAGATAGATAGATATATATGATATAGATTTATATTATATAGATAGATATTAAGATTGATAAATAAATGTGATTTATACATAGATGTGACAGTGATAACAATAGATAGATATGATATAAATTTAAGCAAAGCGATTGAAAGATGGATAGATATGACATTATTAGAGAGAAAGATAGAAAGAATCTGGATTTTTAATACTGGACCACTTAATAATTGGACCCCAAATATCAGGAGCACTGCAGAGCTACCCAAATACAGTAATACCCCGTTATCCAACGCTTCGGTATCCATCATTTCACAGTTACATCACCATCACTTTTGCAGAAAACCTCATTATCCATCGTTTTGCTTCACAGATACAACATTTCATATTCAATATCCATGAGTATACAACCTTCCCTTATTCACTGCAGCTACTTTAGTTGGTGCCATAAAGCCACCTCATCTATGTTCTTTATGCCTTGTTACATTATTACATTATAATGTACTGTACAGTAGTTTTTTGTTTTTCTGCCTCGTTATCCATCGTTTCGTTATCCATCACACTTTTATGGAACGTAACCCCGGCGGATAAAGGGGTATCCCTGTAGATAATGAGTTGCTTTAGTAGATATAAAATATATAGCTATAATATATATGTCTGTATATACATGTGTATATATATATATGACATTGGTAGATAGATATGACATTGATCCATGGATAGATATTAGATAAATAGATATACACAGTTGAAACCAGAAGTTTTTATAGACTATATAAAAAGACACATCTGCAGGTTTTTCTCACTGTCTGACATGAAATCAGAATAATCCTTCCCCGTTTTAGGTCAATTAGGAACCAAAATTATTTATATTTGCCAAATGTCAGAATATTGAGACAGAGAAATTTTAAGGCATTTTTATTACTTTCTGCAACGTCAAAAGTTTACATACACTACGATTACTTTGCCTTTAAACATTTTGGAACAGCCCATATTATGATGTCTTGTCTTTGGATTAATTAGAGACACAGCTGTGGATTTTTTAAAGGCACACAAGAAACACTCTGCTTCTGTGTCTAACATCATGGGAAAGTCTAAAGAAATATCAGGAAGAGAATTGTGGACTTGCATAAGTCTGGATCATCCTTGGGTTCAATTTCCAGACATCTGAAGTTGCCTCGTTCATCTGTACAAACAATTATACGCAAGTACAAACAAGATGGATGTAACGGTTCCGGACATAGAAGTGGATCCACTGCACCACCGCAAGCGATGGTGTAAGCCACGCCAGGGAGCGGAGTCTAAGTAGGTCCCGGTTTTCACCAGAGCCCGCCGCAAAGCGGGATGGAGTTGCTGCGGCGGGAGTCTACCAGGTCGCTACCCCTGACGTGACTTGCTTGCGGAGGCAGCAGAGATTTAGCTTAGTACAGAATCGTAAGACAGGCTCGTAGTCGGGGACAGGCAGAAGGTCAGGGCAGGCGGCAGAGGTTTGTGGTCAGGAGACGGTAGCAAATGGTACGGTACACAGAAGATCAGAACTAGACAACTGGGAACGCTTTCTCAATAGGCAAGGCACTAAAGATCCAGCAGGGAGTGGGCGGAAGCGCCCAGGTAATATAGAGGCAGCGCCCGGCAATTAGCCAATTACCGGTGCACTGGCCCTTTAAATTTCACAGACCGGGCGCCCACGCGCCCTAGAGCACAGGGACACGCGCGCCAGGCAGCAGGAGGCTGCAGAGACACAGGAGCGCGGCCGGGTGAGTACCGGCGGGCAGGGAGACGAGTGCGCCGTTCGCAACAATGGGAATGTCCAGCCAGCATACCGCTCAGGAAGGAGACGGGTTCTGTGTCTCAGAGATGAATGTGCTTTGGTCTGACATGTGCATATCAACCCAAGAACAAAAGCAAAAGACCTTGTGAAGATGCTGGCGGAAGCTGGTAAGATTGTGTCATTATCCACAGGAAACGAGTACTATATCAACATGGGCTGAAAGGCCGCTCTGCCAAGAAGAAGCCATTACTCCAAAAGAAACACATAAAAGCCAGATTCATGTTTGCAAATGCATAAGAACAAAGACCTACATTTTTGGAGACATGTCCTGTGGTCTGATGAAACTAAAATTGAACTGTTTGGCTATAATGACCATCGTTACATTTGGAGGAAAAAGGGAGAAGCTGGGAAGCCTAAGAACACCATCCCAACTGTGAAACACGGGGGTGGCAGCATCATGTTGTTGGGTTGTTTTGCTGCAGGAAGGACTGTTGCACTTCAGAATGGTATCATGAGCAAAGAAGATTATGTGGCAATACAGAAGCAACATTTCAAGAAATCAGCCAGGACCTGTAAATCATATGGCCCCAATACCTGGAGCACTGCAGGCATTGAAGTTACCAAAATAGATAGATATTTACTATAGACATACAGTAGATGATTAGATAATTTGTACATTTATTATGTACTTGTGATTATGTACCCATGAGTTACCAGTTGCAATAATTACAATTTATCTGTTATAATTCTCCTGTTCAAATTCTACTCTTTATACAGTATTTAATTATAGTAGAGAATTTGCCAAGACGGCATAATATCACCACGTAGCCACAGACTAGTGGTAGCATAAAACCACCACAGCTCTAAGAACCGTACACTATAAGCCGACAATATCACTTTGCTGAACAGAATCCCAGAGCTACAGTGTAGACTGACACTGAGGGAGGGAAAAGAGAGTGAAAGAGTGAAATCCACCCCTGTAACATCACAGCTCAGAGCTCGTAATACAGGCAGTCCCGGATTACGAACAGGATAGGGACTGTAGTTTTGTTCTTAAGTTGAATTTGTATGTAAGTGGGAGCAGGTATATTTATTACATGTAACTCCAGCACAAAAGATTTTATTAGTTTTGGATAGTGCTGGGAAGGGTTTTTACATTTGTTTTGCTGTCTGTGCCCCTGTTAAGAAGATTTAACCTCATTTTCACCTCATGTGCTGCTGTGGCATGCTGGAACTTGACATTCCACGGCTACTATCTGCTGTGGAACATGGAACTACAAGTGCCAGCATGCCACATAAGTCTCTGTTTGTAACTAGGGGACAGGTGTAAGTCGAAATGGTGTAGGTCTGGGACTGCCTGTACAACAACATACATGAAGGCTTGATTTGTGGAGTCTGATTGTATAACTGATACTGCTACTACCAGTTTTTGCATTTGTATTAATGTTTTCCAGGCAACTCTTTAAAGTGTGTTGAATGCTACAATGTCACTGCTCCGGATTGCACCGGACCGACAAAGGACTGTGATGTCGGCATCTGTATGTCGGGACTCATCTCACTTGGTAGGTCGTCCATTGCTTTGTCACTATCCTCATGCACACACCATATCAGCCTGGCAGTAATGGAGGTGTCTGTGCCTTGTGTGATGCTGCAGGATTTATGTGCTCGTTGCCTGTTGACTTATCATCTTAATCATCAGAGACATGATCTCCCCTTCTCCCAGTGCTGAGGGTGATGATCTTGCAATACATAGTAGTTAAAGTTTAACCTATCCCAATAATAATCTGCTACAGACTGCACTGTGGATTCTGTAGGTCAAAAGGAAATCATAATGGCTGTGTATATTCTTTGCCCCCTTACTGTCCAAAAATATAAATATCACAGCAATCACAAGTCACCATCTATGTGATGGGTACAGTATGTCTCTGCCTAATAAAGGGTTCAGCCTTCCATGCTTCCACCACACAATCACGTCACATTAGAATTATAATAGTAAGTCATCAATATGAGCCTACTAGCACTTGCAGCAGAGTGCCCCAACTAACAACAGTGCCAACACAATGCCCTTCCTAAACAATAGTGCCCCACATAAACAATCATGCTAGTAGGGCACCCCAATGAATAACAGTGTCAACATAGTACCCAATCCAAATACCACCAGAACAGTGCACCAGTAAACAATAATGCCAACATAATGCCCTCATAACCATAGAGTGCCCCACATAAACACTGCCAGCAGAGTGCCTCCAGTAACATAGCGCCTGATACATACTGCCAGTGATAAACAATAGTGCCAACATAGTGCCCCACATAAACACTGTCAGCAGAGTGCCTCTAATAACATAGCGCCTAACATAAGCTGCCAGCGATAAACAATAGTGCCAACGTAGTGCCCCACATAAACACTGCCAGCAGAGTGCCTCCAGTAACATAGCGCCTGATACATACTGCCAGTGATAAACAATAGTGCCACCATAGTGCCCCACATAAACACTGTCAGCAGAGTGCCTCTAATAACATAGCGCCTGATACATACTGCCAGTGATAAACAATAGTGCCAACATAGTGCCCCACATAAACACTGTCAGCAGAGTACCACAATAAATAATAGCGCCAGCATATTGCACTATATGAACACTGCTAGTACAGCATTCCTCTAAACAATAGTGACAACACAGTTGCCCACATAAACAGTGCCAGTTGAGTGTGCGCCCCAATAAACAATAGTGCAAACACAGGGCCCGAAATAAACAAGTCCAGCAAACTGCCCCTAATAAACAATAGCGTCAGCATAGGGCCTTATATAAACACTGTCAGCAGAGTGCCCCAATGAAGTATAGTGCCCCAATAAAGTATAGTGCCAGCATATTGCCCAATATAAGCACTGTCAGCAGAGTGCCCCAATGAAGTATAGTGCCAACATTGCACCCTATATAAAAACTGTCAGCATAGTGCCCCAATAAACATTAGTGCCAACAATACTACCTGGCAGTTGTCCCTTTGGAGAACACTTAAAGTAACAGGGAATAATAGATTGCTTTGCAAACCAGGTTTCTATCAGTTTTGTGTTGACCTCGCAGACTATTGCTTGTGCATCCTTCATCATGTATGTTCTTGTCTATATCTAAACACAGGAGACCATGCTCTATTTGGCCGAGCCTGTGCACCCAGTGAGGCCACATGTGGAATATCCGGGAGTATTACCTCAACGGGAAGGGCGATGCTGTCCACCTCTTGCTGCAAGACTGATGGCTGTACACCAGATCAGCTTAAATGTATGGATATCTTATCTTGTTTAATTTTGTACGGGGTTAGGTCTCATCCACACACCAGGGCCATACACAGGGAGTCTGTGTGGTTGGATGCAGCGCTATATAGTATTTGGGGGAAATCCCTCCATCATGCCTAATCCTGAAAAAAAAAAAACACTGTGTACCTTTACATGAAATGAGAGCTTTAGATAAGTACAATATGTGTATACAGCTCTTATGCAGAGCCATGTGTCTCCATGGCTACAGACTATAAACAATCACTATACAATTTATAGTATGATGCTGAAGTCATGTGTTTACTTCCATTGAATCTTATACCTTGATTGTAGCCTTAAAGGGGTTGTCTCACTACAAGGATTGCTGCTTTTTATATTAAAGATCTTGCAAAAACAAGTCACTTTGCAATATATGTCCATTAACAGTGTCCTACCTATTCCTAGATATCCCCTCTTGTATGGGCTGCATCAGCTCCTCAGGTCGCTATAGCTACAGACCTGTTTGATCTCTCCTGATAGGCTGCCAGCACTGGTTGCTATAGCTACAGACCTGTTTACTCTCTCCTGATAGGCTGCCAGCACTGGTTGCTATAGCTACAGACCTGTTTGATCTCTCCTGATAGGCTGCCAGCACTGGTTGTTTATAAGCTATCCCAGACCTGGGCCTTTCTACTGCAGCCTAGTGGAAGCCAGTAAGCACGCCCCTGAATTCAACATGAAACCAAGAAAACAGGACAGAGGTGAGATGAATCAATGTAGTGAGACAACCCCTTTAAACCCTTCTTCCCCCTGGTGGGCATTGCTTTTATAAGGGATGTACGTGAATGCCCATTGTCTACAGACACTTCTCACTTATCTCCATGTTCATGCTTTCATGAACCTTTGGGTGTATTTAAAGGATGGCCATTATTTATATATCCGTCCCAAAAATTTAATTAAGAAAATTAAATAAAAATGTGTATTAAGCAGAAAAATCCATATTGCTTCCAGTGCCGCCCAACAGCGAACTGAAGAATGGTGTGACCTGCCAGACGTGCACTACTTCATCTCCAACCCCATGTAGTATTGAATGCACAGGAGATGAGAAAAACTGTGCTAGCGTGGAGCTGACCACATGTAAGTAAAATACACAAAAAAATTTGAAATACAGCCACAGCCAAGATTTATGTAAAACAAAAAGTTACAGAGATTGATGAGCCAAAAGAAAAAAGAAATTTAAGTTTGTTGCTTCAGTCTTCATTCTTCTTCCTGTGATGTTTTCTGTGCCTGTTTGTGCTGTACTATGTGTAGCCTCCCTTCTCTAAAGCTGAGCAGCAGTATTTTCTATTTGAAACCTGCTTGTAAAACTACAAGCCCCAGGATGCTTTGTTGTGCTGCGTCTATATCCTCTCTTCAACCTTAGTCTTAGTACATGCCTGTTTCCTCCCTTAGGGTACGTCCATATGACAAACGTCAAAATACTCGTCTGATTCTAAATCCCAAAACTGTGTCGTCCTACGAGTATTTTCACGCGGTTTTCAATGTGGATTTTAAGTCTTTTTTTTGCGAAACTTACAGTCAGAAAACAAGTCCCATTCATCCCTATGGAGTTTTGGATGAAGATCCAACATAGAAATGTTTGGGGTGTGTTTTGTGACCTGGAATATGATGGATTATTGAACGTGTTCTGAACTAAACAACTACGGTTTGGAAATCCGACCTCAAGAAAATCCCAGTTGTGTTCACTACGACTCGGATTTTCAATTGAGGTCTATGGGAATGGTTTACATTCAGATTTTGACGGATTTAAAAATCCGAATCTGCGTTGAGTTCCCACTACAAATCCTTGCCGTGTAGATGGACCCTTATGTTGAAAAATATTGGAAGCAGGAAGAAAGAAGTCTAGCTTTACAGGCTGTTCTGAAAATGCGACAAATCATTGGTCACCTGATCTCCTGGGCTCGACACAGAACTTTTTCCTGTGTCCAGACACTTAGAATTACTTAGTTTCCTGTCAAATAGCTGCTGTAGAATTTTGTAATAAAAATACCAGTGTCGATCTATAGGAGAGAGATTTTTATTTTTTTTTTACACTTGACAACCACTTAAATATATTCCAAATAACCAAATCATTCCGCGAATAATTGACATGTCAATTCGATTGTACGCGCGGGGAGACGCGTAATCCATAACTCTCTAGAGAGCTATGTATTACTGTGATTGGGACGCGCATTTCGCCGCATATAACGCGCAATACGCGGCGAGATGCTCGTCAAAATAAATGAAACAATAGGATCGGTGGCTCGTTTGCAGCTTCATGCCATTCTGTTCTCAAAGTACTAAATAGGAAAAAATAGCAGATCCGTCAACCGCAAATTGTTGACAGTTTCCAGGTAACAAAGTAGGAAGCTGTGCATTCACATAGCGGGTGCAATCCAGCCAAAACCATTTGCAGCCATTAACAATATGTACAAAAAAAGAAAAAAGATTTTTGCACAACTCTCAATTAATATGCTCGGCACTGAAGTCAGTCTGAAAACCACCCTGACCTGCATTACATCCGCAAAGTGTGAACCCGGCCTTAGAATAACAGAATAAGGATAGAAAATGTGCTTAAAATTTATTACAAATATAATTGATTTTTCATTCGCTTTTATTACTGTATAACCTATGAACAGATGTGGAGCTTCCCTTTAAGGACAACAAATTGAGACTTAGTTATGAGGTTGCTGTCAGTGTGAGAGCTGCGCGGGGAGCTGTAGAAGGGACTGTGGATTCTTTCATCTTTTGTACTTTGTGACTATTTAGGATTTTTACCCTTTGCACTTGTCTGAGAACATTGTCACTTGTAAGATAGTTCAAAGGTCCACAGTGTGCATGTACTAAGAGCTGCAAGATAACACAGGGACAAACTATCACCGGTCACATTCATAAAAAGAGCAGGACATATAGATAGACAGATATATAGACAGATGTCCATAGATATCCATAGGAAAAATCAGCACTCATCTAGGTAACAGTGAAGAAATTGTGTGTTTATTTCCAGGATAACAGCCATTTTTGTCATATTAAAAAGGTTTATTAAGTTTTCAGGTTTCAACAATACATGCCAACTCTCCCGTTTTTGGCGGGGGGGGGGGGGGTCCCGCTATTTGGGGTCCCCCCCCGCCCTCCCGGGGGAGTTGGCGGCGGGGGTCCTTTAAATTACCGCGGCGCAAGAGTAGCGCTGCCGCGCTACTCTTGCGCCGCCGGGCCGCTCCTACAGGCGGGGTGAAGCGGCCGCAGCGTCCGCTCACCCGCCCGTGCGTGTCACTGTTCAGGGAGGAGGCAGGAGGGATCGCTCCCTCCTCCCTTCTCCCCTGTATGTCCGGTGCCTGTGTGCGCCGTACATACAGGTCAGCGGCGCAGGGGAAGTGACGCGCGGCTGCACTCACTCCCCTACATCGCTGAGGAGATCGGCCGGAGCGGGCCGCGCTGCAGGAGCCTGATGAGGTGAGTGACTTTTATTATTTTATTTTTATTAGCTTTAGGGGCCCTCTACCTGGCTACAATAAGGGGGCCTCTACCTGGCTACAATGGGGGTACTACCTGGCTACAATGGGGGGTCTACCTGGCAACAGAGGGGGCACTATCTGACTACAATAAGGGGGCACTACCTCGCTACAATGGGGGAACGAGTCCTTATGAAATAATTAGAGGCCAAACACTGAGATCCCCACCATGAGGGGGGAAAACAGGGAAGGGAGGGTGGGGAGTGAGAAAAATAAAAAAGGGGAGGTGGAAAAGAAAATAAAATATTATTCCAAATTGGAGGGAATAGAAAATAAAATAATATTATTCCAAATTGGAGGGAATAGAAAATAAAATAATATTATTCCAACTCTCTCTCACCCGCGGCGCCTACACACCCCAACCCAAGGCAGGCCCAGACATAAAATAGAAAAGGGGGGAAAAGGAGAAGATGCGAAAGGACAATCAATGATTAAATAGACAGAACGTGGAAATAAACACACAGTCTCTTCACCTGGATGAGTGCTGCGATTTTTCCTATGGATACCTATGTTTCAAGTCTTTGCCCAGGCTCAGGATCTCTGGCACCCCACTTTTTTCTATATTTTAGGCAGTGTTGCTCGGGTTTTCTATTTTTTTTAGATAGATATATAGAGATATGTGATGGAAATGAGATAGATAGATACCCCTGTTTCCACGAAAATAAGACCTAGTGCATTTTTTGATGCAATTCAGAGTTTGGCTGCTTCTGCTGATGTTTGTGATGAAATCACTACAGTATATTAATACATGTGGATGTTTTGTTCCACAATAAATGTGAATTCTTGTTCATGGAAAAATAAGAAATCCCCTAAAAATAAGTCTTAGCTTGTGTGTAGGAGCAAAAATTAATATAAGACACTGTCTTATTTTTGGGGAAACAGGGTACATAGATATAGAAATGTGATAGATATGGTTGAAACCAGAAGTTTACATACACTCTATAAATAGACACATCTGCATGTTTTTCTCAGTATCTGACAGGAAATCAGAATAAACCTTCCCTGTTTTAGGTCAATAAGGAACCAAAATTATTGATATTTGCCAAATGCCAGAATAATGAGAGAGATAATTTTTAAGGCATTTTTATTACTTTCTGCAAAGTCAAAAGTTTACACACACTAGGATTACTATGCCTTTAAACAATTTGGCCCATATGATGATGTCATGTCTTTGGAAGCTAGGTTTGTTGGCAATATCTAAGTTAGAGACACTTCTGTGGATGTATTTTAAAGCACACCAGAAACACACTGCTTCTGTGTGTAACATCATGGGAAAGTCTAAAGAAATCAGCCAAGATATCAGGAAGAGAATTGTGGACTTGCACAAGTATGGCTCATACCTGAAAGTGCCTTTTCATCTTAAAAAACAATTTACACAAGAAAAAACAAGTTGGGAATGTCAAGCCATCTTACCGTTTTGGGAAGAAGAGGGATTCTGTGTCTCAGAGATGAACGTGCTTTGGTCCGACACGTGGGTATCAACCCCCAAAAACAAAAACAAAAGACCTTGTGGGAAAATGGGTGTTGAAGCTGAGTAAGATTGTGTCCCTTTTCCCAGTGAAACGGAGTACTTTATCAACATGGGCTGAAAAAGGGCCCCTCTGCCAGGAAGAAGCCACTACTCCAAAAAAAAACATGTAAAAACCAGATTTATGTTTGTAAATGCACAGGAACAAAAAACCTAATTTCTGGAGACCCCTGTCCTGTGGTGTGACAAATGAAAAAATTTAAAAGTTCGTCATAATGACCATCATTACATTTGGAGAAGAAGAGAGAAGCTTGGAAGCCCCAAGAACAAACCCTCCCAACTGTGGAAAAAAATGGGGGGTTTGGGCCCCATCATGTTGCGGGGGGGTTTTGCTGCAGAAGGGGCTGGGGGACTTCACAAAATAGATGGTATCATGAGGAAAAAAAGATTATGTTGGGAAAACGAGGCATGATCTCAAGACATCAGCCAGGAAGTTTAAGCTTGGGCGGATAAAGGGTCTTCCCAAAAAGGACAAGATCGAAGGGTACTGCCAATCGTCCCCAAAGTGGCTTAAGGAAAAACCAATCAATGTTTTGGGGCGGGCCCTCACAAAACCCTGATCTCAATCGTATTGAAAATTTAGGGCAAAGTGAAAAGGCCGGTTGCGGGGCAAGGAGACCCCCAAAAATGGGTCAGTTACACCAGGGCCGCAGGGGGAAAGGGCCAAAATTCCTACCCAAAAAAAAAAAAAAAAAAAAAAAAAAAATAAAAAAAAAAATTTTGGAGAAGCTTGTGGGGAAAGGGGGCCTTAAAAGTTTGCCCAAATCATACAGTTTAACCAATTCTACCAAATATAAGGAAATGGATGGAAACTTTTTTATTTGGGGAAAAAATGATAAAAAAAAACCTTAAAAATGATATCTGGCGTTATTCTGGATTTGGGAAATATAATAAATTTTTGGGTTTCCCAATTGACCAAAAATGGGGAAGGTGGGGTTGACTGCCCTTTCCCTTTGGGATGGGACTGACTTTATTATGGGGTTTGACTGGTGTCAGTTTTGAGTAGGGCTGACGCATTATGGGATGTGACTTGGGCGTCATTAAAGGGATTTTGACTGACCCTTTATTATGGGATGTGACCCGGGGTTTATTATGGGATGGGACTGGGGTCATTAAAGGATGTACGGCGTAAATTTGGGAAAGGGGGCTGGGGGGCATTTTGGGATGTGGGCTGGTGTCGTTATAGGATATGCTGGGGGTCATTATGGGGTGGGGTGGCTTTTATTATTTGGGTGTGGGTGGGGTGTTAATGGGATGTGACTGGTTCGTTTTGGGGTGTGACTGGTGTCGGTTTGGGTGTGGGGCTGGCGTCCGTATGGGAAGGGGGCTGGCGTTTCCCTATGGGAAAGGAACTGACATCATTATGGGGTTTTGACAGTGAATTATGGGATGGGCCTGGCGTCGTTATGGGATGGGACTCACATCATGGGATGTGACTGGTGTCGTTATGGGATGTGACTGGTGTCGTTATTGAATGGGACTGACGTCATTATGGGATGGGACTGGTGTCCGTATGGGATGGGACTGGCATCGTTATGGTATGTGACTGGTGTTATTATGGGACGTGACTGGTGTCATTATGGGATGTGAATGGCGACAGTGTGGGATGTGACTGTGGTCATTATGGGATGTGACTAGTGTCATTATGGGATGTGACTAGTGTCATTATGGGATGTGACTGTTGTCATTATGGGATGTGACTGGCGTCGTTATGGGATGTGACTGGTGTTATTATGGGACGTGACTGGTGTCATTAATGGGAATGGGGGGAACTGATGTCATTATGGATGTGACTGGGTCTTATGGGATTGACTGGGTCTTATGGGATGTGACTGGGTCTTATGGGATGTGACTGGCTTTCTTAATGGGAGTGACGGGGTTCTTATGGGATGTGACTGGCGTCGTTATGGGATGTGACTGGCGTCCTTATCGGATGTGACTGGTGTCGTTATGGGATGTGACTGATGTCATTATGGGATGTTAGTGGCATCTTTATGGAATGTGACTGGTGTTATTTCCCTCTATCATTATTTGTTATATTTATATATATTTTTTCTTCCAGTGGGACCAGGTCTTGGCACTACACTCCGGGGCTGTGCTACTGATTCAGTCTGCAATTTTGGTAACCTTACATTTGATGTTGCTGGAGTGGTCATGAAATTGGGCATTGTGTGCAATAGTGCCACCCCTCTTTTCCTCCAGTACTGCTCGCTCTTTTTGACCTTGGGATTGGCTATGTTTTTGCCAAAACTTTTCTTGTAAGAAGCACTTCCATATTTGTATGGATTCTCCTCCTTGATCAAGGTAATAGTGGGGAAAACATTTTTCTGCATACTGTGCTAATCAAAGACTCTCAAGCCCTCTTGGGCGATCAGAGGCACCAGGAATGGGCGGGCTTTACCAGGAATGGGCCAGCTTCACCAGGAATGGGCCGGCTTCACCAGGAATGGGCCGGCTTCACCAGGAATGGGCCGGCTTCTCCGGATTGTGTAGCTGATGAAGGCTCTATAGGGTCATTCACAGATGCTGTAAATTCATGGGGTTCACCTGGTGACACGTATCCATTATATGCTCCCCGTATCATTGTATCATCATGGGTTCTTCATTTGGATATTACACAGACCTATCTGGTCAGTTCCTCCATAACTTTGGATGACACTTTTGCATTATTTCAAATTGAACCCATTTTTCTGTTGCTTTTTTTTTGCCTTCAAACCCAATTCTTAAAAAATAAATTTAATAAAGATTTCCTTAGAAGAACAATTCTACTCTTTGTATAATCCTCTACATTCAATGTACTTCGCTCTGGGGTGTTGCTGTGGGTGGTGGGGATACTGGGGGATGATTCACACAAGCCACATTTTATTGCGATATTTACATACAGCGCTGAGGCAGCAAACTGAACCAGGTGAAGGGAAGCTTGGCTAACCCCTGGCCTATCTTGTGCCCTTACAGAGTCATAAAGACTATGGGTCTTATGTATGGAAACTTACTGGCAGTAAGACTGTCTTTGTTGCCCATAACAACCGATGAGAGCTCATAGCAACCAATCAGAGCTCATAGCAACCAATCAAAGCCCATAGCAACCAGAGCCCATAGTAACCAATCAGAGCCCACAGCAATCAGAGACCCTAGCCCATAACAACCAATCAGAGCTCATAGCAACCAATCAGCTCACAGCAACTGATTAGAGCCCATAGCAACCAATCAGGGCCCATAGCAACAAATCAGAGCCCACGGCACCCAGAGATCATAGCCCATAACAACCAATCAGAGCTCATAGCAACCAATCACCTCACAGCAACCATTTAGCGCCCATAGCAACCAATCAGAGGTCATAGTGACCAATCACAGTCCATAGCCACCAATAAGAGCTCATAGCAACCAATCAGAACTCATTGCAAGCAGTAAGAGCCAATAGCAACCAGAGTCCATAGCAACCAATCAGAGCTCATAACCAATCAGAGCCCATAGCAACTAATCAGAGCCCATAGCGACCAATCAGAGCACATAACAACCAACCAGAGCTCATAGCAACCAATCAGCTCACAGCAACCAATACCCATACCAAAGAGCCCACAGAAAACCAATCAGAGCCCCACAGCCAACCATCAAAATCAAGCTCCCACAGCAATCAGAGACCATAGCCCATAACAACCAATCAGAGACCATAGCCCATAACAACCAATCAGAGCTCATAGTGACCAATCACAGCCCATAGCAACAAATCAGAACTCCTTGCAAGCAAGAGGAGCCCATAGAAACCAGAGTCCATAGCAACCAATCAGAGCTCATAACTAATCAGAGCTCATAGCAACCAATCAGAGCTCATAGTGACCAATCAGAGCCCATAACAACCAATCAGAGCTCAGCTTTCACTTTTCCAGAACAGTATATGAAATGAGAGTGGTCATGAAGGAATGAAGGATTCTTCTGATATCGATCCTGGTGATGACTGTGAATAACACAGAAGCACAAGGTGTAGAAAAGATTTTTTTAATGATACCATGTGAGCACACGGGTGAGTCAGGGCAAGCAGCGGCAGTTAAACACGGCGGCCATGTTTGCCTTGGAGTGTCCATGTTGGATCCTTCAGTCCTTATCCTTGTGAATTGATGCAATGTTATACTTTATATGTCTTCTGCCCTGCACAGCAAGAGCAACGCGGAGCGATAATTCCCCTTGGTATCACTCTGAAAAAAAAAATATAACAAGCAATTTATTCTCTTACTATACAGGATATAGAAAGGGGAACACCTCTCCTTGAGGAGAGCACCGAACGAACGGCGTGTAGAGTTATGTATTGCCTTTCCCATATACAGGATATAGACTGATAGAGGGAATATAACCTCCGTTGTAAAACTGTAAGTTTCATAAAGCAGATTTTTTTCATGACGTTCATATTGCTGGTCAAAAAGATAATTCTATCTTTGTAATCCAAATCAAATCCTGCCAAATAAAGTCACCGCTTGCAGTACCACTTTTCACCACTGTTATAACAGGTACTTTGTTGTATAGATAACAGTGCAACAGCGCCCTCTCCTGCTCTTCTCTTTAAAGGGAATGTGTCATCAGAAAATTACCTATAGTTTAAAAGGGTTGTCTCACTACATTGATTCATCTTACCTCAGTCCTGTTTTCTTGGTTTCACTTTGAATTCAGGGGCGTGTTTACTGGCTTCTACTAGGCTGCAGTAGAAGTCAGGTCTGCAGCTATAACAACCAGTGCTGGCAGCCTGTCAGGAGAGATAGAACAGGTCTGTGGCTATAGCAACCAGTGCTGGTAGCCTATCAGGAGAGATTGAACAGGTCTGTAGCTATAGCAACCTGAGGATCTGATGCAGCCCATACAAGAGGGGGTATCTAGGAATAGGTAAGACATTGTTAATGGACACATATTGCAAAGTGATTTGTTTTTGCAAGATCTTTAATATAAAAAGCAGCAATCTCTGTAGTGAGACAACCCCTTTAAGTTATGTTATGATAAAGAGAAAGAAAAAGAAAAAGGAGAACTGCCGTGGAGGTTGTGTTTTTTTAATTTGTTATATCAGTAACATTATTTAAAAAAAAATCCTGTAGTTTTCACTTTGGCCACTACACCTAATATTACAATCAATGGTAAACAGCACTCATCTACTTAAATTCAGTGACTTTATTTTTCACTTCATAATCACATATTCTGTTTTCATTAAAATCTTGCTTATCTGGTTATCTTAATCCTTTCATTAAAGATTCCTTTTAACATGATGTTATTACATTATGGATTCCTATACTGGACGTTTCGACCTCTCTGAGCGGAATACAGGCAGTCCTCGACTTACACTCTTCCGACTTGCATCTGATTGGTTGATATGAGCTCTGATTGGATGCTATGAAGACAGTTTTACTGCTAGACACTTTTCATCCATAAAGCCCAATATATGCGATTATGAAGTGAAAAATAAAGTACTTGTATTTAAGTGGATGACCATTGATCGAATTGGTTTGAACCTTTTCAGTTGGCACCAATTAGTTGTGGCGTGTTTCGAGGACATTAACATGCACTAGGCCTAACAATAGTCACTAGGCCTAACAATAGATACTTACTGTGCTTTGGGGAAAATTTTCAGCAGTCTCCTCATTATCAGCACAGGCAGGATTACACTGAAAGGTGACACCAATGTGTATAGATAACACAGGATCCACCAGTCACAATAGGTGAAAGTCACGGTTCACCCTGTCCCCCTTCCCACACACTGACTTCTTCCCAGGTCATAGAGCATACCTAGAAAACTCTCCTATAGAAGTCAATGGGTCTGCTCCTGTTCACAGGCTCCTATGTCCACGAAGCTGCTGTAAAGCATCTCTCTAAATGCGGTTAAAAGCAGCTAAGACAAGATGGCGACCCCTATAATCCTATACAGACAACAGAATTGAGAAATCTACAATCAGAAAATAAAAACGGATCAGAAGAAAAGAATCTGGATCAGTGTCTGCTTTTAATAAGTAAAAAAGAAAATTGGAGACAGATTCCCTTTAAGGGTAGGTTCACACGGCGTAATTTCGGCCTGCTTTTCGCGGGCGAGATGCACGCCGAAATTACGGTAATCCATAGTTCTCATAGAGAGCTATGGATTACGCCTGGTCCCCCCCACGTACAATACGATTGTATTGTACGTGGGGGGAGATAAGTGACATGTCAATTATTCGTGGCGAATACGCGCCGTGAGTAATGAATGTCTATGGGCCCCCCCGCCCCGCATGTGCTGATCAGCACGAGCTCCCGAATGACACGATGTACTGCAGCACGTACTGTATGCGCCGCAATACATCGTGTGAACATAGCCTAAAACAGCATTAAAATTGTGTGCCCTAGAAATGCCTAAGAACTTTTCAGGGGTAAAAAAAAATATAACCTCTACAAATGTTGTTGTATTAATTTGCTGTTACTACGGGGGTCATTGGTGACACATGTGGGACTCATGGTTTAAATTTAAGGACTGTCTATAAAAGAACAGGTCTGCCTTTTATCCCATCCAGAAACAGTGCCATTCTTGTGTGTCTGCTATTATAAGTCAGTGGGCCTCAGCTATAATACCAGACATAGCCCATGAGTGGTGCTGGTTCTAGAAGACAAGGGGGTAAGGTATTAACGACTGAATCCATGGGCAGCCTCAGGGCTGTACCCGCCACACACAGACACTAGTTTCTAACTAGCGTCCATGCATGAGATGCACTGTAAAAGTAGACTCTCCCTTTTAGATCTTTTTATGGACACCATAGACATTACCTGAATGGCTGAGTAGAGGGAATTGCCATATTTTCGTCTGTAGGCCACTCGGATACTCAACAAATCAACTTCACTCCGAGATATGAGGATACGGATGAGAGTATTGTCACCTGTCCCCAGGCTCTGTGGGAGGAGATCAGTGACGTTATCTAGAGATTTCAAAATATCAACTGGAAATTGAAGATATTGCAATACTTTTCAGTTTATATCTACAGTATAATGTGTAAATGTTGGAAAAATCAATTAGAAAAATTAGGTTTTCTATTCTAATTTTTCTTAATGGCGTCCAAGGCAGCTGCCTAGGAACATGCTCAGCTCTCATGGGTGACTACCTTGGATCTCCGTGTTGTTATGCAGACCAGCAAGTTCACTTTCTATGCTGCAGTGTATGATAATGGTACTATGCCTAGATGGATGATGGCCTCCAAAAGTTCTTCTTATACCCACTAATAGAGAAAGCCTGAGTCCTGCTTCCCCCACTCACCGTAAGAAAACCCCTGTAGTCCTGCCTCACCCATCGCCTATAGAAAAAGCCGTGGCCCTGCCCCACTCCCCCCCCTATAAGAAAGCCTGTGAGTCCTGCCTCACCCATCTGCTTATAGAGAAAGCCTGTGAGTCCTGCCTCCCCATCTCCATAAGAAACCCTTTTGGGATCCTGCCCCCCCCCATCTGCTATAGAGAAAGCCTGTGAGTCCTCCTCCCCCCATCTGCCATAGAAAAGCCTGTGATCCTGCCCCCCATCTCCTATAGGAAAAGCCTGGAGCCTGTCCCCCATCCCATAGAGAAAGCCTTTGATCCGCCCCCCACTCCCTTTAGAGAAGCCTTGAGTCCTGCCTCCCCCACCTATAGAAAAAAGCCGGGACGCATTCCCACTCACAAAAGAGAAAGCCGGGGCCCTCCCTCCCACCCTTTTTATAAAAAACCTGTGAGTCCGCCCCCCATCTGTTTTATAAGAAAGCCTTGAGTCCTCCCTCCCCCTTCCTTAAGAGAAGCCGGGGAGCCTGCCCCCCCCATCTCTTTTAAGAAACCTGTGAGTCCTGCCTCCCCATTGCAAGAGAAACCCTTTTAAATCCTCCCTTCCCATCACTCAAGAAAAGCCTAGTCCGCTCCCCACTATCAAAAGGAAAGCCTGTGATCCGCCTCCCCATCTTCATAGAAAAAGCCTGAGTCGCTTCCCCCTCGCTAGAGAAAGCCTGTGAGTCCTGCCTCCCCCATCTGCTTATAGAGAAAGCCTGTGAGTCCTGCCTCCCCCATCTGCTTATAGAGAAAGCCTGTGAGTCCTGCCTCTCCCTTGCTTATAGAAAAAGCCGTGGGTCCCCCTGCCTTTTTTCCCCCCCCTCTGCTCATAAAAAGCCGTGACCTCTTTTTTACAGGAAAATAATGTGATAGAAGATCCTAACAGATCCTCCAATTCAATTAAGTGCCTCAATTACCCCTAATCGGGATTATTTTTTTTCCCCAAGGCCTCTGTTTCGGGGGGAATCATGTTATTTGGGCCCCCTTTTTAATCAAAAGAAACTAGTAATAAGGAACCTCGCCTGCCGCCTCCCATCTGGTTCAAAGGGGGTCCTGAGGGGGAGACTTCATATTAAGGCCTAATACAAAGACGGTGAACATCTTTGAAAAAAAAAAGAAGTAATAGAAAAAGTCTTTACCTTCATAGCATTATACAGTCTGTCTGCAAAATAGAGTGGGGTGTCCTTAATCACGGCCACTAGAAAAGAAAGAATATGCTATTTGGAGGTTTCATCCACTTCCTTTCATCTCTTTTGGTTGGTTGGGTCCCCTGAAAATCAGCTGTTGGTCCACTGCTGTAGCTGCTCTCCTTGCAGGACAATTCAGGGATTTTGTAAAGATAAGATTCCCCTGTTATTTTTGGCTCAAAAAAACCCTTAAAAGGGGGGTTTTTTTCCCACGTTTAATTTGAGGGGTCCACCAAAATGGGTATTTAATCACTTTTCAAATATATTGATTATAAAAAGTAAAGCTCTGAAGCTACAGCATTCTCATCCCCCTTGTTTCCTGAAAAGTTTACTTTAGACCCCAGGACATGCAGGAGCTACGGGCCGTGCTTGCGTGTCGCACTTTTTTATCTGATGACAGGGAACATGAGGATTTGAAAGGGGGCGGGGAGAAAGGGGCAGTGTAGGCGTCTGCTGTTAATAACCCACTGTTGTAATGTTTTTTTTTTGAAAAATTTTAGAGACGCTCCCGTTTTCCCCTTCTCTGCTCACCCCCCCCTCTCCTCCCTGCAGCCTTCTGCTCACAGCTTTGTTTTATTCTCTGCTGAGCAGTTAAAGGGGCCGTTCAACGGCGTGGACAAATCCGGTCGGTTTGCCGGCCGTATTGTCCGGTTTTGCGCCCGTCCCACCCGCGGGGGGGGGGGGGGTTTTTTTTTTTCCCGGATGGCGGGAACAGCCCTCCCCCCTCCCATTGACATGCACATGTTCCGCCGGGAAACCGGCGGAAATTGTGCTGTCAATGTTTTGTCCCTTTTCCGCCGGCGCCCAAAACCGCCGGGCGAAACCCCTGCATGGGGACTGCTGCACGGGTTTTCCTAGACACAATTTGCTAATTTTCCCCGGGTTTTTCGGGCGGTTTTAAAAAACCCAAACCGCCTAAAAAAAACCCCGAAAACCCGTGCCGTGGCTGCCCTAAAAAGGTAAGGAACTCCTTCGTGGAAAACCCCCTTTTAAAAGGCCTGTTCACACGACACAAAATACGCCCCCAAAATAAGCTTCAAACAATGTTCTATGCGGCTCTCATTGATTCTTTTTTTTTTACATTTTTATTAAGATTTCAAAGCAAACAAGGCATACACAGAAAGCAGATATCATTAGCACATCAAACAAGATGATACACATAGTATAGAATACTACCAATATAGGCTCAAAGAGGAAATGAGCCGTAAATCACAAAACAATTGAAACAAAAGTCAGAAATTTTACAACAGACAGCAGTCCCCCAAATTCCCGTTCTGATTTCATCTGTCCCCTATCACAAATGAAGACTTATGGGGGATGCTGGCACTTGCAGTTCCATCTTTTACACAAACGCACGGTTGGGGCGACAAGTTCCACATGCCACGCAGCACATAGGGGAAAAAGAGGGTAAAACTTCTTTTCCAGGGCACAGACTGCAAAACCAAATGTTAAAACCCTTCCCCGCACTTCCCAAAATAAAAAAAAAACCTTTTGTGTGGGGGTTACTTTAATAAATATACCTGTTCCCACTTCATACAGATTCAACTTTAAGGTTTTTTTTCCCCGATTAAAAGTTTATGGGACCTCCAAAATGGGTATTAATCACTTTTTCTAAATAAATGTGATTTAAAAAAAAAGTGAAGACTAGATAGCTGCAGCCTGACTTAGATGCCTAGTTTTTTTTGGCTAGACCAGACCTGTCGGCCATGCTTTTTTTTTGCACTTCTCAATTTTATGGGAGGGAAAAAAAGCTTTGAAGGGGGGGGGGAAGAAAAAAGCTTTGTCCTGTTAGAGAATTTAGGTTTTTTAATGTAAATTATCTGGTAAACATGCAGATGCCCCCTGCCAGCCCCCTCCTCCCCCCCGCAGCAGTTCTTGAAACGCTGCCTGCTTGATCTTTCTTCCTCCTAGCAAAAAAGGGGGGGAGAACCAAAAAACCCCTTACAGTTTGTTACTTTACAGTTATCATCTTGTTTAGCCAAAAATGTTTGCTCAATACAGATAGAATATCAGGGACTGCAGGGAGGGGGAGCATGCACACAGAAGGACTTTTTTTTTCAAACACAAAAACAAAAACCCCCCTTTTTGCAATGCTCAAAAAAGTTCACCTGTTAGGTGAGGAAATCACTTTTTGGGCAAAACCCCCCTTAAGAAAAAACCCTACAGTCCTATCCCTTTGTAACCGGGGGGATGCCTTTTTTTAAAAATTTCGTTTTCCCCGAACGGAAAGGGTTTAAAGGGGGTTTTTGCCACAACCATTTCATACCCCCTGCACCCACCTTTTTCACTCCTGTGCTAAAGGGGGGCGGTGTTTTTGTTTGAATTGCTTTTCAGTACCCGCGGATGACATACCGGGCCTTTCCCTCTCTGTATCAAAGAAAGGCTGTTTATGATAAACTGTGATACTCAGAGATAAATTTTTTTCCCACAGAAAAAGGTCCTAGGTTCAATCCCTGCAAAAAACCAAACCTGTGGATTTTTTCCATTTATCAATGCACTCCTCATTGAGGTTTCTTTTTTTTTTTTTGCCGTTTACAAATTTATGGGGAAAAAAGGGAGGAAAATTAGATGAACCCCCGGGGTTTGAACACTCAGTAGCTCCCTGAAGGAGAGGTGATGTTGACATTGCGACCGGGGTTGAAGCTCCACCCCGGGTCAAAACCCCGGGAGACGAGCTGTAAACAATGGATCACTAAGGGCAGCTTAAAACAAAACGGTGCAGAATTTTTAATAATGATGGATGGTGAAAATGTTTATTATTTGGTTTGCAAGTTTCTCACGTCAATTTTACTTCGTGGCAAAACCCCTTTAAAGTTGCCACCTTATGCGCATTAAGAGTCGGCAGCCTACAGGATGTTAGAAACTCTTGCAACGGCATCTCCCTTTCCAAAGGATCTGAGGACAATATGTCAGGGATATTATAGAATTTAGAAAAATATGAATGAAAAATATTCGCATTCGTATCTGGGTCATATACCGGTGTCCCCGAGCTATTCTTGAGAGAGTATGTAGTTAATCTTGCCGAATTATCACAAAGCATCTTAGCCAACAGTGTTTGAAATATATTAGCTTTTTCATAGTACCTCTATCTTGAAAAAAAACCAAACAATAATTTTTCACTTGTAGGCTAGATTTTTTAATCTTGCTCTCAGACTCATGACTTGTCATAAAGTGGATCTATTTGGGTTCATCACTAGTTTACTCTCCAGTAGTTTAAGTTGCAAAAGATAGGTATCTTTTTGGATTTCCTTATCCTTTTTCAAGTGAGCAATGCATTTTCCTCGTATGACTGCTTTATGAACTTCCCAAAGAATGGTATAAGACATTACCGAGCCGTGTTGACCTCAAAAAAATTCTGTGATATGCTTTGTCAGTTCTTCCCTATGCTGATTCATTAAGGGCAACATGTATGAACTTTGGTGCTGACAGGCCAGTTCTAAATAGCTTTAAGGCAGGTTTTTTACATGTAAGGTTTGCATTTATATTCAAAATCTAATAAATAAATACTGTTAAAAAAATCGCTTTAAGGCAGTAAAGAATGCGCCAGATTGTATGAAGCTGTTCTTCTGCAGGTCATACATACAGGGCAGTGTAGAGTCAAATACCGACAAGTCTGGCTCAGGCACCACTTTACCCTGGTCTGGCTGTTCTTCCTGCAGGTCCATAATATACAGGAGGCAGTGTAAGCCAATTACCACAAGTCGGCTCAGCACCACCCTTTACCCTGGTCTCTTCTCGTGCAGGTCATAGCAGACAGGCAAGTGTAAACCAATACCACAAGTTGCTCTGGCACCACCATGACCCTGGTCTGTTCTTCATGCAGGTCATAAATACAGGAGCCCAGTGTAGAGCCCAATACCACAAGTCTGGCTCAGCACCACCACCTTTACCCTGGTCTGTTCTTCAGCAGGTCATACATACAGCGCAGTGTAGAGCCAATACCACAAGTCTGGCCTCAGGCACCACCTATACCCTGTCTGTCTCTCTGCAGTCATACATACAGGGCAGTGTATAGCCAATAACACAAGACAGGCTCATCACCCACATTTACCCTGATCTGGCTGTCTTCTGCAGTCATACATACAGGCAGTGTATCAGCCAATACCACGACTTCTGGCTCATGCACCACCTTTACCCTGGTCTGATCTTCTACAGGTCATTACATAAAGGGCAGTGTAGAGCCAATACAACATTACTGGCTCCAGGCACCACCTATAACCCTGGTCTTTTCTTCTAGCAGGTCATACATACAGGGCAGTGTAGACCAATACCACAAGTCTGGCTCAGGCACCACCTTTACCCTGGACTGGCTGTTCTTCTCAAGGTCATACATACATTCAGTGTAGAGCCAATACCCACAAGTCTGGCTCAGGCACCACCTTTCCCTGGTCTGTTCTTCTACATCATACATACAGTGCAGTGTAGAGCCAATACCACAATTCAGCACAAGGCACCACCTTTATCCCTGGGTCTGTTCATTCTGCAGGTCCTACATACAGGGCAGTGTAGAGCCCAATACCGACAATCTGGCTCAGGCACCACCTTTGTAACCCTGTCATGTTTCTTCTGCAGGACCATACATACAGGCGCAGAGTAGAGCCAATACCCCAAGTCTGGCTCATGCACCACCTTTACCACTGGTCCTGTATCTTCTGCAGTCATACATACAGGGCAGATGTAGAGCCAATAACACAATCTGGCTCATGCACCACCTTTACCCTGATCTGGCTGTTCTTCTGCATGTCATACATATCAGGGCATTGTAGAGCCAATACCACAAGTCTGGCTTCAGCACCACCTTTACCCTGTCTGTTCTTTCTACGGTCATGACAATACAGGGCAGTGTAAGCCAATACCAACATGTCTGCTCAGGCACCCACCTTTACCCGGTCTGTTCTTCTGCAGGTCATACATACAGGGCAGTGTAGAAGCCAATACCCACAAGTACTGGCTCAGGCACCAACCTTTTACCCCTGGTCTGGCTGACTTATCTGCAGGTCATACATACAGGCAGTGTAGAGCCAATACCACAAGTCAGGCACAGGCACCACCTATACCAGGTCCGATTCCTTCCTACAGGTCAATACATACAGGGCAGTGTAGAGCCAATACCACATGTCTGGCTCAGGCACCACCTTACCCTGGTCTGTTCTTCTGCAGGTCATACATACAGGGCAGCTGTAGAGCCAATACACAAGGTCTGGCTCAGTGCCCACCTTTACCCTGTCAGCTTCCTTTCTGCAGGTTCATACATACAGCGCAGTGTAGAGCCAATACTCAACAAAGTCTGGCTCAGGCACCACCTTTACCCTGGTCTGTTTCTTTCTTGCAGGTCATACATAGAGGGCAGTGTAGAGCCAATAACACAAGTCTGCCTCAGGCACCACCTTACCCTGATCTGGCGTTCCTTCCCTGCAGGTCATACATACAAGTCAGTGTAAGAAGCCAATACTAACAAGTCCTGGCCTCAGGCACCACCTTTACCCGGGTCTGTTCTTCATGCAAGTCATACATACAGGGCAACAGGTAGAGCCAATACCACAATTCTGGCTCATGCGGCCACCTTTACCCTGGTACTGGCTGTTTCGTTGCAGGTCAATACATTCACAGGGCAGTGTAGAGCCAATATACCACAAGTCTGGCACAGGCACCACCTTACCCTGTTCTGTTCTCTGCAGATCATAACATACAGGACAATGTATAAGCCAATACCACAAGTCTGGCATTCAGGCCACCACCTTTACCCTGGTCTGGCTGTTCACTTCTGCAGTCATACATACAGGGCAGTGTAGCGCCAATACCACAAGCTGGCTAAGGCACCACCATTACCCTGTCTGGTTTCTTCTGCAGGTCATACATACAGGACAGTGTAGAACCAATACAGACACAATCTTGCTAGGGCAGCCACCTTTACGCCTGGTCTGGTTATTTCCCTTCTGCAGGTCATACATACAGGGGCCGTGTAGAGCCAAAACCACAAGTCTGCTCAGGCAACCACCTTACCCAGGTCTGTGTCCTTTCTGCAGGTCATACATACAGACAGTGTAGAGCCAATACCACAAGGCCTGGCTCAGGCACCCAACCTTTACCCTGGTCTGGCTGTTCTTCTGCAGGTCCTACAAACAGGCAGTTGTAGAGCCAATACCCACAAGTCTGGCTCAGGCACCACCATTACCCAGGTCCCTTTTGCTTTCCTGCAGGTCCATCAAACAGTCTGCAGTTAGAAAGCAATACCCACAAGTCAGGTGTCAGGCAACCACAATTTACCCTTGTCCGCGGCTGTTCTTCTGCAGGTCATACCTACCAGGGTCAGTGTAGAAGCCAATACACAAGTCTGGCTCAGGCACCGACCTTATCCTGGACTGTTCCTTCCTGCATGTCATACATTACAGGGCAGTTGTAGAGCAATACCCCCAAGTCTGGCTCATGTGCACCACCTTTACCCTGGTCTGTTCTTCTGCCGTCATACATACAAGGAAGTGTATAGCCAATACCACAATTCTGGCTCAGGCACAACCTTTACCCTGGTCTGTTCTCTGCAGGTCATACATACAGGGCAGTGTAGAGCAAATACCACAACTGTCTCAGGCACAACCTTTACCCTGGTCTGGCGTTTCTCTGCAGGTCATACATACAGGGCAGTGTAGAGACAATACCACAAGTCTGGCTCAGGCACAAACCGTTACCTGGTCGGCTGTTCTTCGCAGGTCATACATATCAGGGCATGTAGAGCCAATACAACAAGTATGCTTCAGGCACACACCTTTACCCTGGTCTGGCTGTTCTCCTGCAGCATAACAAAAAGGCAGTGTAGAGCCAATACGAAAAGTCTGGCTCAGGCACCACCTTTACCTGGTCTTGGCTGGTTCTTCTGCAGGTATACATATACAGTGCAGTGTAGAGCCAAACCACAAGCTGGCTCAGGCACCACCTATACCCTGGTCTGGCGGTTCTTCTGCCGGTCAACCAATTACGGTTCAGTGTAAGAGCCAATACACAAGTCTGCTCAGGCACCACCTTTTACCCCTGTCATGCTGTTCTTCTCTTTCTGCATGTCATCCACATACAGGGCAGTGTAGAGCCAAACCACAAGTCTGGCTCATGCACCACCTTTACCATGGTCTTTCTTCTGCAGCGGTCATACATACAGTGCAGTGTAGAGCCAATACCACAAGTCTGGCTCAGGCACCGCCCCACCTTTACCCTGGTCTGTTCTTCTGCAGGTCATACATACAGGGCAGTGTAGAGCCAATACCACAAGTCTGGCTCAGGCACCACCCTTTACCTGGTCCTGTTTCTTCTGCAGGTCATACATACAGGGGCAGTGTAAGCCAATACCACATAGTCTGGCTCAGGCACCACCTTTACCCTGGTCTGGCTGTTCTTCTGCTTGTCATACATACAGGGCAGTGTAGAGCCAATACCACAATTCTGGTCTCAGCACCCACCTTTACCCTGGTCCTGTTCTTCTGCAGGTCATTACATACAGGGCAGTGTAAGCCAAAACCACAAGTCTTGGCTCAGAGCACCATACACCTTCTACCCTGGTCTTGTTCTTCTGCAGGTCCATACATACAGGCAGTGTAGAGCCAATACCAGAAGTCAGGCCTTCAGGCACCACCAGTTACCCTGGTCCTGTTCTTCTGCAGGTCATACATACAGGGTCATAGAAGAGCCAAACCACAAGTCTGTCAGGCACCACCTTTAACCCTGTTCTGTTTCTTCTGGCAGGTCATACATACAGGGCAGTGTAGAGCCAATACCACAGAGTCCTTTCTTCAAGGCACCACCTTTACCTGGTTGGGCAGTTCGTTCTGCAGGTTATACATACAGGGCAGTGTAGAGCCAAAACCACCCAAGTCTGGCGTCAGGCACCACCTTACCCTTTTCCCCCCCCCCACCACCCTGCTGATCTTCTGCAGGTCATTACATACAGAAGCATGTAAGCCAATACCACAAGTCTGGCTCAGGCACCACCTTAACCCTGGTCCGGCTGTATCTTCTGCAGTCATACATACAGGGCAAGTGTGTAGAGCCAATACCCCAAGTCTGGCACAGGGCACCTACCTTTACCCCAGGTCTGTTCCTTCTGCAGGTCAGACATACAGGCAGTGTAGAGCCAATAAACCCAAGTCTGGGCACAGCACCCCACCTTTAACCCTGGTCTGGCTGTTCTTCTGCAGGTCATACATACAGGGCTGTGTAGAGCCCAAAACCAAAAATCTGGCTCCGGCACCACCTTTACCCTGGCTGCTTCTTCTGCAGGTTCATACATACAGACAGTGTACAGCCAATACCACAAGTCTGGCTACATGCACACACACCTTTAACCCGGTACTGTTCTTCTGCAGGTCATACATCGTTGAGGACAGGCGCAGTGTAGAGCCAATACCACATGTCTGGCTCAGCACCACCTTTACCCTGGAACCCCCCCCCCCCTGGCTGATTCTTTTCCTGCGGTCATACATACATGGCAATGTAGATCACAATACCACTAGTCTGGCTCATGCGACTCACCTATAACCCTGGTCTGCGTTCTTCTGCAGTCATACATACAGGCAAATGGTGTAAGAGCCAATACCACAAGTCTGGCTCTGGCACCACCTTTACCTGGTCTGGCTGATCTTCTGCAGGTCATTCATACAGGGCAGTGTAGAGCCAATACCACGAGTCCTGGCTCAGGCACCACCTATACCCTGGTCTGCGCTGTTCTTACTGCAGGTCATAGCATACAGAGGCAGTGTAGAGCCAATAATAACAAGTCGGCCATGCACCACCTTATACCACTGGTCTGGCTGTTCATGCTGCAGGTCCAAACATACAGGTCAGTGTAGAGCCAATAATACAGTCCGGCTCAGTCAACCACCTTTACCCTGGTCCTGGCTGTTTCTAACTTTTTCTGGCACTGAGGTGTGGCGTCAAACATTCATAAATGTGTCTAATTCTATGAATGTGGAGCAACGACCCAAATCTTTGGTGCATTGCAAAGACACTTACCGCGCCAAAGTTTGGAGTGCAGCAACCTGTTTCATCATTCTTTTGGCTCAAGAGTACAACCAGAAAACTGCGCAGCCGTCGTTCATACATGTCGTCCCAAGTCATTCCCGTGAATTTTTCCCTCATATGCACAGCAGATAATACACGTGACAATCTAAGCACTTACCTAATGTCAGAAGTCCTTTCTGAAAGTCGCCTTTAAAATTTTTCTTAATCCTTTCCTCTATGTCCTCTGATGTTGATTTCTTGAAGTGATCAAACACTAGGATCAAATATGGGGAAAGCAAGAAACACTTCATCATCTAAAGCTTTGTGCCTTAAAAGGGTATTTCTACCACACAGATTAACTTTAAACATGTTGGCAAAAGTAATTAAAGACTGTTACTAAATACATTGCTGTTCTGATTTTGTTTTTTTTCCAGAGTTAGCGCAGTACTTATCTCCTGCTTGTATATACAAGCTTCCTTAGGTTACCGACCACCTCTCCCCTGGCCAGGATGGTGAGGTCACTCGCTGCTAATTCTTTATCAGGCAGCCACATGACCTAAAAACCCTAATAGGGCTCTGTAGCCTTCTGCCCTGCTGTTTAGATCCCTCCATTAAGAAGGTCCCTCGAACAGGCTCATGGAGTGGGAGCCTGAAGCTGGAGAATTGCTCACAACCTGAACAAGAAGTAGCAGCCTGAAGCTGTAGAACTGCCCACAGCCTGAACAGGAAGTGGGATCCTGAAGCTGTAGAACCAGCCACAGCCTGAACAGGAAGTGGAAGCCTAAAGCTGTAGAACTGCCCACAGTCTGAACAGGAAATGATAGCCTGAAGCTGTAGAGCCACCCACAGGCTGAACATGAAGGTAGGATTCTGAAGCAGTAGGAAGTGCCACCAACCTGAACAAGAAGTAGCAAGCCTGAAGTGTAGAACCGACCACAGCCCTGAACGGAAGTGGGTCCTGAGCTATAGAAACCACCCAAAGACCTGGAAACAGAAGTGTGTAGCTGAAGCAGTAGAACTGTCCACAGCCTGAACAGGAAGTGGGAGCTGAAGCAGTAGAACTGCTCACAGCCTGAACAGGAAGTGGGAGCCTGAAGCTGTAAAACCGCCCACAGCACTAACAAAGTGGTAGCCTGAAGCTGAAGAACCGACCGCGCAGCCTGACTAGGAAGTGGAAGCCTGAAGCTGTAGAACCAACCTCGCCCACCAGCCTGAACAGAATTGGGTCCTGAGGCTATAGAACCACCCCATAAGAAACCTGAACAGGAAGTGTGAGCTGAACATAGAACTGTCACACAGCCTAACAGGAATTGGAGCCCTGAAGCTGAAGAACCTCCCACCAGCCTTGAACAAAAAGGGGACCGCCCAGATCTCTAAACAGAAATTGTAAGCCTGAGGCTGTAGAACCACCCCACAGGCTGAACAGGAAGGGGAGCCTGAGGCTATAGAACCACCCACAGCCTGAACAGGAAGTGGGAGCCTGAGGCTGTAGAATCAGCCACAGCCTGATGAGAAACTTGGAGCCTGAAGCTTACTGTGAAGAGCAGGCTTTGTGCAACAGCTTTTAAGGGTGTGTTCCCATTTGCAATTGCTGCATGCGGACAAGACCATGCTAAATTTGGGCCCGGTTTTGTCACATCTGTCAGCTACAACATTGCAACCTTATGGCGATTAATTCTAAGTAATTAGGGTTCCAGTCTTTAGTTAGTCACTTTCACTGTGGTGTCCTAGCACCAGAATATTGGGACCCAAAAGGGACCCCCAGCAGTTTTTTAATGATTTTCCCCAATATGTTTGCTAACCTAGTGGTCTGATGTGGGGTGAATTACCTTTCCCAAATGGTTTTCCAAATGGCTCCGCTCTTTCAAAAATTGTGATCCTTTTGAGTGCTTTTGGCCGTATTCTTGGGGGGGGGGGCCCCCCCAGATCACTCAGAATTTAAATTTAAAATAAAAAATTTTTAAAGGGGGATTCCCTTTTTAAGGGGAAACCCGGTCACATAGGTTGTGCCCCCCTTGCTGGGGCAGAAGAAGCCAGTGTCAGCCCTGCTTTTCCAGCGCTGTCCCCTTTTATTCGTAAAAAATGCCCCCCCCCCCCCCCCAAAGGTTTTAGAGCTTTATTTTTTAAAAAGCTTATTCATGAGCAGGGTTAGCTCCCCCCACCAAAGGCTAGCTCCCCCCACGGACATTTATTCACATGTTTCTCCCTATTTAAAAGGGTAATGGGGTTTAAATCGGGTTGAGGTGGGCGCGGTATCCCCCGATTGTTGGGTTTGAAAAAAAACTGACTCTCGAAGGCCCTTCTTCGAAATGATCTTCTGGCTGAAAACTGCAGTTTTGAGCTTTAAAAATTTCAAAAACTCCAGCATCTACAAAATTAAGGGACCCAGCGCGGGAAACAGCGGTCGGACACTAGCTTTTTCCCTGCCCTCAGAAAGGGGGGGGCCCATAGTTATGTGCAGGTTCTCTTTAAATATCAACTTCTACCAATAGATGGAGCCATTCAATCATATGAAACGGCATACAACCTTGGAATCCTGCTCGATGAGGCCATAGTCAATTTTTCCCAGAACCCTTTTCTTTCCCCTGGGAAAAAAAGATTTTTTATTACCCTTTTATCCTGTAACAAAAAAGAAAGTGAAAAATTTTTTGTTTTGGGTTTGCTTTTTCCCTTGGGGCCAATCCTAGAAGAAGCCCGGTGTACGGCTGGGCTGGTTTCTGACGTGTTTGGTTTTTTTTTTCCGCTCAGGTTATAGCCCTGTGTTGGAGAAAAAATGAGATCTCTTCGGTAAATTTGTTACCACAAGGGAGGTGTGGGGTGTTTATAAAGTCAATGCGGGGATCCCAGTGAAAAATTCATCCCCCTCTCAGCCGACCCCCCCTTTTTTCTCCCAAATGACGGGCTAAATTTTTTGAAATTTATTTGTACAATTTTTTGGGATAGGTTCTTTTCATCCCTCCGGGGCCCGGGGAAAAGGGCCCATTTTGGTGCCCTAGGGGGATTTACAGCCAATGGCCCCCCCCTCCCTCGCTCCCCAAAAAAAATTGCCCCCCACCCCAATTCCTCTCCCCCCTGCGCCAGGTCCTTTTCAAATTTTCTGTGTATCCCACAAAAGTCCCGTCCATCCCCTCAGCGGGTCAGGGAAACAATGGAAATCGCCCTGCCCAAATTTTTGTTTTTTCAAAATCGCCCCCCCTCCGAAAGGGAAAAGTGTAATCCCCCAAAAATAACAGTAAACCGAAAAATCCCGATACGGGGAGAAAATTTTCCCAGCAAATTGATTGTTACTAAAAAAAACCCCTTAAAAAAAACCAAGCCCCAAAATTTATTATTACCAAAGGTCAAATAACCCTTTGCCAGCCCTTGACCAAACAAACCCCCCACAGGGACAAATCAGCTGACACAGGCTTGATTACTTATACCCCCGCCATACAGGGGACATTTTAGGGTAGATACTAGTTGTATGTGGACGCTCGGGAAAAGAAATCAAAAGTTTTTTAAATGCGTTACTTTTAAGGGGAACTCACAGGAGACATCTTTTTGATCAGCGTCGTTCATTTTCCCTTTTCTTCTCCACCCCGGGTCCACACCTTCTTGTAAATTGCCCCCCGGGCCCAATACTCGTCCCTGCAGTTTTCGGGAAAAAAAATATTTTAAAAAACCCCCACTTTTCCCAGCAACTCCTTAATTATAGGTTTTATAAGGTCCCCTCATTTAAAGACGGGTATATAGATTGGGGTCACTCTCAGGCAGGATATATAGACATAGGGTCACTCTAAAAGGGGGTTTTATTTTGCTATGGGGGTCGGCGGGTATTTTGGGGCAAAAAATTAGGCAGGTATTTAGTATGGGGGCCCTCAGGGAATGTTAAAAGCTAGGGCTACAGGCGGTTTTATAGGGGCCCTACAAGCAGGAATAGGGGGGCCACGGGGCATGCTTATGGGGGGCCACGGGAAGGTTTTATAGGGGCTACGGGGCAGGCATATGGGGGACAGCAGGCAATGGGGGTCAAAAGGGCGGGCCCTTATGGGGGTCAAGGCGGTTTTTAGGGGCCCAAACAGGCAGGCTTATGGGGCCCGGCAGGTTTTATAGGGGCTGCAGGTAGGTTATAGGGCCACAGGCAGGCATAGAGGGGGCCCACAGGCAGGCTTATAGGGCCACGGGGCAGGCATATAGGGGCCACAGGAGGTTAAAAGGGGCCTGGGCGGTTATAGGGGTTTGCAGGTAGGCTTATGGGGGCCCCCAGGCGGGCCCATATGGGGGCCACAGGGGCTTATAGGGCCCAGGCAGGCTTATGGGGGGCTGCGGGTAGGTTTTTATGGGGCCACAGGCAGGAATATGGGGGCCAAGGCAGGCTTATGGGGCCCACAGGCGGGCCCATATGGGGGCCCCCAAGGCGGGAAATATAGGGGCTACAGGGGATAGGGGTACAGGCAGGTTTTTTTTAAGGGGTTACAGGCGGGCCCATATAGGGGCTACAGGCAGGCTTTTGGGGGTTTACAGGGCGGGCCCTTTATAGGGGCTACAGGAGGAAATTTTTGGGGCCACAGGCAGGCATTTGGGGGAAAACAGGAAGGGCTTTTTTTAAGGGGCCAGCGGTTTAATGGGGGGCCTCGGGCAGTTTTTAGGGGGTTTACAGGAGGTTAATGGGGCTAAAGGCAGGTTATAGGGGCAAACAGGCATTTTTTTATAGGGGCTACAGGCGGGGTTATGGGGGCCCAAACAGGCGGGAAATTTAGGGGCTAAAGGCGGTTTTTATGGGGGCTACGGGCGGTTTTATAGGGGCTACAGGGGGCAATTGGGGGCCACGGGCAGGCTTTTAGGGGCCACAGGCGGGCTTTTTGGGCTACAGGCGGGGATATGGGGGCCACAGGCAGGTATTTTGGGGGCCACAGGCAAAAAATAGGGGGGCCCAAAGGCGGGCTTTTTGGGCTACAGGCGGCTTTTATAGGGGCCCCCAGGCAGGCTATGGGGGGCACAGGCGGGTTTTTATAGGGGTACAGGGGGGCGTTTAGGGGCCACAGGCGGGCATAGGGGGGCAAAGGGGCGGAAAAAACCCCAAAATTTTTAATTACCTCCCTGCCGGGGGGCGCGCTCCTTTTGGGGCCCCCCGCCTCCGGGGGCCCCGGACGCCCTTTCCGGCAAGCTCCTCGGGGCCCGGGCCCTGTGAAGGGGCTGTGCGCCCGAGGAGGGGAGCGTCGCGAGACATCACTTCTTTTGGACGTTTGCCGGTTGAGGCGCCCCGGGGCCGCGGGGGGGGTCCTCAGCGCTATGGGGAAACCCGGCGGCCCCGCTGTGTCGCCCTGCAGCTAAACCGGAGGATCCGTTTTTCCCCGGGGAGCGGGCCCGACATGTTGCGGGCGGGGCAGCGCTCGCTAAACTGTCCGCGGGAAAGCGGTCAAAGAGACCCCCGGCGCTTCGGGCCCATGGCAGCGGTGGTCCCCGGCGGGGGTCGACCCCTGCCTGCCCCCCTTTGGGATAGGCGAGGTAGGCCCCCTAGGCGGTCGCCTCCCTTTTGGCCAAACCCGCGCCCGGGCCCCCTGATCCCTTTCCCAACTTTTAGGGGATTCCCAAAGGGGGAAACATCGGGGCCCGCTCTAACCACGACCAATCACTTTACATCCCAAAACTTTTTGGGGACTATTTTTAGGTTTTGCATTTATAATGATGAAATATTAAGTAAGTTGTTTTGCAATATACAGGGAGGAAGCAATCAGATACTTTTTAAGCAAGGTAGTCGTTTATTGATGCAAAAAATTTTATTTTTACAAAAGAAAAAGAGGGACTGTATAGAGCTAAGAGGGGAAAAAGGGACAAGGGTTAAAAATAGGGACTGTCCCTCCAAAATAGGGACACTTGGGAGGATGGTTCTATTGCTTTTTTTTCCCAAAATTTTATATATGTGAAATTTTTCCTTTTTAAAGGGGATTTCATTTCCAAAAAAAGACCAACTCAAAGTTTTTTATGTTAAACTTCACACTATAAATTTTTGGTGTTTTTTTAAAAAGTTTTTATAGATCTGTATTAGTAAAAAAAAAAATTTTTCAGTCCCTTTAAATTTTACTTTAGCCACCCGGCCCAATAATAGTCTGCACTTCCTGTTTTTGTGAGAGATTTTTTTTTATTTGTCTAAATTTTTATCAGTACAAGCAGGGTTACACTGAGAGGTGAAAACCCCAAAGTGGGACAGTAACACCCAAAATCCACCATTTTAAATAGACTAATGCCTCATTTTTTGTAAAGGGTCACTTTCAGCAGTCCCTTTTTATCCCGCACAAGCAGGGTCACACTGAAAGGTGAAAACAATGTGTATTGATAAACGGATCCCCCAAAATTTACCATAACTAATTTTCCCCATCTTTTTTTTGAGATCACTTTTTCCGCAGTCTTCCCCATTAACAGCACAAGCAGGGTTCATGAAAAAAAGGGGACACCAATGTGTATAGATAAAACAGGATCACCCTTTTACCTTTGATGATGCCTCATGTTTTGTAGAGGGTCGTTCTCTGCAGTTTTCCTCATTATCCCGCACAGCCGGATTACACAGAAAGGTTTACACTAATGGTAAGAAACACAGGATCCACATTTTTTTTACCATTAAAGGGGTGATGCCTATGTTTGTAGAGATCAGTTCTTGAGTCTCTCCCTTATCGCACAGGAGGGGGTTTCACAGAAAGGTTTACACCCAAAGTGTATAAAATAAAAACAAGATCCAAACCCTTTTACCATTGATAATGCCCCCCATTTTTTTGTAAAGATCATTTTTCAGCCCGTCTTTTCCCCATTATCAGCACAAGCAGGGTTAACCCGAAAGGTGACACAATTTTGTTAGATAACACAAGATCCACCATTCGCCAAAAGACTAATGCCCATGTTCGTAGAGATCGTTCTCCGCAAATCTCCTCATTTTCAGCACAGGAAGGGGTTACACAGGAAAAGGGGAAACCCCAAATTTTTTATAGATTTAAAACAGGTTACCAGTCACAATAGGAGATGTCCCTAGCTCCCCTCCTTGGACATTTTACTTTTCCCAGGTCATGAGCATCCTAGGAAAATTTCCTATTTGAAGTCAATGGGTCGGCTTTCCCGTTCACAGGCTCCTATGTCCAAATTTGCAATTTGGGGGTCAGCAGCCCCAAGATTCTTACGATAGATGTTTTTGTTCAAACCCCCGGGGTCCAAGGAGAAAAAAGTCAAACCCCCAAAATATAGAAGAGCCCGCATTTCCCGGGAGGTTAGAAAAAATGAAAAAAAAACCCCTTTTTTTTTTTCCCCAAGTAAAAAGCCCCAAAAATACATGGAGCGTTTTGAACCCCAAAAAGGGTCTTTATCCCCGTGGAAATTTTGGGCCCCTTTAGCAAAATGAGAACGGGCCCCGACCCATTGACCCGACAAATCAAGCAGCAGCTAGATAGCAATAATTATAGCCATAAATACAGTGCTTTTAGTTTAGAGGCCCAATTTCCCTGATTCCCCGGGAAAAAAAAGACCCCCCGAAAAAAAGACCTAGTGCATTTTTTTTTAATTTCAATTTAGGGGGTTTGGCTGCTTCTGTGATGTTTGTGATGAAAAAAACTTTCAGTTATTAAAACCCGGTTTATGTTTTGTTCAACAAAAAAATGGAATTTTGTTCATAGAAAAAAAAAAAATCCCCTAAAAATAAGACTTTTGCTCGTTTTTTAGGAGCAAAATTAATATAAGACACTGTCTTATTTGGAAAGGGAAAAAAAGGGTTTTTATTTGTGGTAGGGAGCAGAAAAAATACTACTTTATAGGGCCCCAATTTAATATTGTCCCCCTTTCCTTGCCTGTAACATGCCCCGAATTTGTCTGACTGGTCAATTTGGGTCTGGTGGGAAAATATTTTTTTCATTTTTTCTTCATTGGTACCTAAAAACCGGGTCAGAAAATATACGGGGGTCAATTTGGGGAATTTTTAGAACCCGGATAGGAAAGGGAATTGAAGAAGGGCAACTCACATTTTCCTTTAAAAGGGGGTTAGGTGGGTGTGCAAACCCCTTATTGGGGGAAGAGGCTGGCACCAGGATTTGCGGGTGGGAAAAGTGGGGATGGGCAAAACTTTGCTGGGGAAAACCCTTTGGGTCCTGGTACATGTGATGTTACCATTTATATGTACCACCTCTTAAACATTTTTAAAACCAAGTCCACCCCTCATGGCAGCGTATTTTCCCTTTAAAGGGGGAACCTGTCACAAAAGGTTATGCCCCCCTTTTCTGAGGGGCAGCAAAAAGCCCCGTGTCAGGGCCGCTGTTCCCCCGCACTTTGCCCCCTTTTTCTGTAAGGTGCAGCAGTTTTACGCATTTACCCCTTTTAAAATTTTTTCATGGCAGGTGTTAGCCCTGCCCACCCAAAGGATAGCCCCCCCCCACTGGGATTATTTCACAGGTTCTTTCCCATTCAAAGTAATAGGGTTTTTCAGGTTTGAGGTTTGGGGGGGGTAGCCCCCTGATTGGCCCGGGTTTGAAAAAAAACTGACTCCCGAAGGAAAAATTCGAATGTTTTTCTGGCTGAAAACTGCGATTTGAGCATTAAATACATGAAAACTGCAGCATCTTACAGAATAAGGGACACGGCGCTGGAAACAGCAGGTCTGATACTAGCTTGTGCTGCCCTCAGCAAGGGGGGCAAAAAACTATGTAACAGGTTCTCACTGCAGTGACTTCTTCCAGCAGCGGATATCGCATCGGTCACAAACATTGTTCAGGAGTGAGGAACATGACAAAGAGTTCAAGATGATGAGGCGGCCTCCATATTCTGCAGATCTCATTCTGATCGAACATCTGCTGGAAAAAATGTCTAATCCATGGAGGCCGCACCTCACATCGTACAGGACTTAAAGGGGTTGTCTCACTACAGTGATTGGCTGGAAGAGCAGGACCAAGACTCCAAGTACTATCCTGGCCCTTAAAGGGGTTGTCTCACTACAAGAATTGCTGCTTTTTATGTTAAAGATCTTGCAAAAACAAGTCACTTTGCAATATGTGTCCGTTACCAGTGTTCTACCTATTCCGAGATATCCCCTCTTATATGGGCTGCATCAGCTCTCAGGTCGCTATAGCTACAGACCTGATTGATCTCTCTGATAGGCTGCCAGCACTGGTTGCTATAGCTACGACCTGGCTTCTACTGCAGTTAGTGGAAGCCAGTAAACACGCCCCTGAATTTCAAAATGAAACCAAGAAAACAGGACTGAGGTAAAAGGAATCAATGTAGTGAGACAACCCCTTTAAAAAATTTGCTGCTAATGTATCACTGCAGATACCACAGGACACCTTCAGAGTCTGGTGGAGTCCATGCCTTGATGGATCAGAGCTGTTTCACCAGCATGATGGGGACATACTAATATTAGTCTGAGGAACATTGCATAGAAATTTTCTAATAAAAGCCTGCACCCCACAATGTGCTTCTCAGCTCCAACATTTCGGCTAATTCAAAATAGTTTTTCCCTTTCATAGTTGTTCCCTATTGTATCCCTCAAGATGCAATATTTTCTACATACAATAGTCTTTAATGGGACATTGTATGTAGAGTGTGGCTTTAAGATACAATATCCCAGACACTGATAGGGCTTGTTCACATGGCGGTTTTGTGATCCGTTGTACGGATCCGTTTTACGGATCCGCAAAACGGATCTAACAATTGTCAGTGTGATTAACTTTGAGTTGAATGCCAAAAAGCGCATCGCTGTTCCCACGGAGATCGGCGGTGCGCTTTTGGAGCTCTTCTGCACTGCGCTTTTCGCATCCGCTTTAAGAATTGACATGTCATTCTTATTGCGTTTTACGCAACTGAAAGCCCATAGGAGATAATGGAGTCCGCTTTGGCACCTGTCCAAAAGCGCTCCACACTCCTGGTACGTAACAGCTGCGCTTTGCATCTGAAAGCGGAATGCGAAAAAAACGCACTAGGAGACTGGACGGGGATCGCTGGCGAGGCGCAGGAGCGCAGGTGAGCGGCGGCGGCAGCGCAGGTGAGTGGCGGCAGCACAGGTGAGGCGGTGGGCGGCGGCGGCAGCGCTGGTGAGCGGTGGGCAGGTGGCAGCGCAGGTGAGCGGTGGGCGGTGGCAGCGCAGGTGAGCGGCGGGCTGCGGCGGTGGCAGCGCAGGGGAGCGGCGGGCTGCGGCGGCGGCAGCGCAGGTGAGCGGCGGCGGCAGGTGTGCGGCGGCAGCAGGGGAGCGGCGGCGACAGGTGTGCGGCGGCGGAGGAGGCGTTCGGCGGCGGTGATAGCGGAGGAGGCGAGCGGCGGCGGTGACATCGGAGGCCGGGGGTGCAGAGACACACAATGAATGGGAGCCGGGGGCGGGAGTCATACAATGACTGGGCGCCGGGGGAGGGAGACATACAATGAATGGGAGCCGGGGGCGGGAGACATACAATGAATGGGAGCCGGGGGCGGGAGACATACAATGAATGGGAGCCGGGGGCGGGAGACATACAATGAATGGGAGCCGGGGGCGGGAGACATACAATGAATGGGAGCAGACAAATACAATGAATGGGAGCCGGGGGCGGGAGACATACAATGAATGGGAGCCGGGGGCGGGAGACATACAATGAATGGGAGCAGACAAATACAATGAATGGGAGCCGGGGGCGGGAGACAGAGAGAGAGAGAGAGAGCCCCCTCTTCAGAAAACGCATCCGGAAAGCGGGGTGCGTAAAACGCATGTGAAAAAGCATTCAAAACGGATCCAAATAAAGTATCCAATGCTGCGTTTTGCGGATCCGCTTTCCGGATGCGCTTTTTAAGTGAGAAAAACGGATCCGTAAAAAGGATCCAAAACGCCGTGTGAACAAGCCCATAGAGTCAATTATCATGAACATTTTACTTGTAAAACCTCTGTATTAGTGCAGTGCATGCAGTGATTGACCATCTACTGGTGCCTCTCTACAGTACAGTGCGATACTACATGTCCTGTACTGTTCATACATGTATTAGTGAGGTGTATGCAGTGATTGGCGGTCTATAGTGCCTCTCTACAGTACAGTGCGGTACTACATGTCCTGTACTGTTCAACATGTATTAGTGAGGTGTATGCAGTGATTGGCGGTCTATAGTGCCTCTCTATACTACAGTGCAGTACAACATGACATGTAATGCTCTTACATATATAAGTGAGGTGCATGTAGTGATTAGTGGTCTATAGCACCTCCCTATAGTACAGTGCGGTACTACGTGTCCTGTACTGCTCTTACATGTATTATTGAGCAGCATGCAGTGATTGGCGGTCTATAGCGCCTCTCTACAGTACAGTGTGGTACTACATGTCCTGTACTGCTCTTACATGTATTATTGAGGAGCATGCAGTGATTGGCGGTCTATAGCGCCTCTCTAAGTACAGTGTGTTACTACATTTTCCTGTACTGCTCTTACATGTATTAGTGAGGTGTATGCAGTGATTGGCGGTCTATAGCGCCTCTCTACAGTACAGTGCGGTACTACATATCCTGTACTGCTCTTACATGTATTATTGAGGAGCATACAGTAATTGGGGGTCTATAGCGCCTCTCTACAGTACAGTGCGGTACTACATGTCCTGTACTGCTCCTTCATATATTAGTGAAGTGCATGTAGTGATTAGTGGTCTATAGCGCCTCCCTATAGTACAGTGCGGTACTACATGTCCTGTGCTACTCTTACATGTGCCAGGATGAGCGTCCCCTTTGGGCACCAGGTGAGGGCCCTTTTTTCTGGTACATTGTGTATAAAGTCTATGACCCAAAGAAACTCCTTTCTTTATCATAGAAATTTATTTCCATCTCTTCCTGATGTTATGTGGGAGGACACGCTTTATCTGGATTAGTATCTGCTACATTTTCTTTACATTTTGCATTATGTGAGTGACATTTTGAGGGTTCAGAACCAGTTTTCCATGGCGTTATGGTCTCAACATACAATGGTCGTCCCGGAACCAATTAATATTGTATATTGAGGGAGCACTGTACAAGCTTTGTCGTTAGGATGACAATTGCGGTGGCCTCATGGTTACTTCCCTTTCCCCGCAGAGAAAGGATATATCTTAGTCTCGGTGGTGTCTAAATTACATCGTGGTCTTTCATCTAGAGCCCATTAAACCATGAACCAACAGTGAAGGAGGCTTTTAGCTCTCCTGGATCTGCAAGAAAGCTGTTTTCTCCTACTCACAAGACGTTACAAGCCATCATGTGGGATCTCATAATTGATCTTCTCACCTTCATTGCCGAATTTAGTTCTTGGGCGTCAAATGCAGGGAGTTTTCAGAAAACCCAACAAGGCCCTTTTCCCCGTCCCGGGGCAGCTTTCTGATGCCCCTCCACCAAGTCCTACAAGAAAGTATCTGTGACCACCAGAAATCTGCCCATAGCAAATCACATTCATTATTAATAGTGAATCATTAGAAAATTTTGTGTATTTTGTAAATCCAGTGTAATATATTCTCCAGCCTGAGCTAGCCAATTACTATACACTGTCAAGTTTCTGGGGTGCCCCTCGGGGTGATCGCCTGAGTGCCCTACATACTGCTCCCTGCCGACAAACACAAATTTTTACTAGAGTTGCAGCCACCGGGCCTTTCCCTGCAAGCCTGATCAGAGAAAACCCTCTTTAACAAAAACGAGACTGCCAGAAGGAAGCCATTCAAATAAAGTAGGACATAAAGCTAATAGAGGGGACCCCAAAGCAGGTCACACCCCTGTAAGACGTCTATGTGCCTGAATCTACTGCCATGATATTTTATTAGAATATTAGAGATGTTTTCTTATTATAAAGATTAGCTTTAATCATGTAGGGAACGGTAAATCAAGACTTTTACTAAATACATTGCTCTTTTGATATTGCCCTGGCAAGAAAAAAGGGGAGATTTAAATCTGCCGATGCACACAAGTGTCTCTAGTTTACCCGTCCATATCCCCCTTCCGTTTTAGAAGAGCCCCGGGGGAGGACGTTACCATGGAGCAATCTTTATTTTAAAGGGCTATGTTAACGGCTTAAATTGGGACGTATTTTGGGCCGTATTTCGCGGGGTACTGCGCTTAATACGGGGTGAGATACGTCCTATTCATTACGGTAATCCACAGTTCTCATAGAGAACTATGGATTACGTCTCCTCTCCCCGCTCGCACAATACGCTGTGGGGAAATAAGTGACATGTCAATTATTCACGGCGTTTACGCGCCGTGAGTAATGCATGTCTATGGGGCCGGCGGGCCGACGTCCCCCCCGCCCCGCGATTGCTCCCGAACACCCCGTAGTGACGGGGCTTAATTACGCCCTGCAATTATGCCGTGTGAAGTTAGCCTAACAAGATTATATTGTTTACCTTTGATAAACATTTGTTTTTACTCCTTGGAGCTCTGTAGCTTTGTTTATTACAGTTTAAATCTCCTGCACTTATGTCACTCTATCCCTCAGCTAGTTATAGAGGAGCTAAATATGCTAATCACTACTATAGATCCACCCACAGCCTGACCAGGCAGTGTGAGTCTGAAGTTGCCTATGATTCTGTGAACCAGCATGGTAAGAATACCCTTTTATCAGCAGTCCTCGACTTCGTTCCGACTTACATCTGTCCCCAATTTACAAATGGAGACTTATGGGGCATGCTGGCACTTGTAGTTCCATGTTCCACAGCAGATAGTAGCTGTGGAACTACAAGTGCCAGCATGCCACAGCAGCAAATGAGGTGAAATCTTCTCAATAGGGGCACAGACAGCAAAACAAATGTAAAAACCCTTCCCTGCACTATCCAAAACTAAAAATAACCTTTTGTGCCGGAGTTACATTTAATAATTATACATGTTCTGACTTACATGCAGACTCAGCTTAAGAACAAACCTACAGTCCCTATCCCGTACGTAACCCGGGGACTGCCTGTAATTATGTTTGTACCATAGATATAGAAGAAAAAACATGGAAACAAATTCACATGTTATAGGTTAATCTTTTGCTGCTAAGCAAAAATCATTAAAGAGCATGAGGTTCTTAGTCTTTGAACTTGATCAAATTGTATAAGCCCACTTGTCACTTCATGGTGACCTCTTTTAAAGGGAACCTGTCCCAGTGATCATGTGATCTGGCAGCAGGTTATAGAGCAGGAAGAGCTGAGCAGTTTTGTTTGGAAAGATTTAGTAAAACTTGTATTTTATTAATTTAATACACGGCTTAGTCTGGGTTAAGGAGTCCAGTGGGCGGTCTTAGCAGTAATTGACAGACTTCCTTGGACAAGGGTGCATTTAACTTATTGCTTATTCTAGGTTAAGGAGTCCAGTGGGCGGTCTTAGTAGTGACTGGCAGCCTTCCTTTCACAATGGAGCATTTAACTTGCCGCTTATTCTGGGTTAAGGAGTCCAGTGGGCGGTCTTATCAGTAACGGATATGCTTCCTTTTACAATGGTGCATTTACCTTACTGCTTATTCTGGGTTAAGAAGTCCAGTGGGCCTTTTAATCAGTAATTGACAGACTTCCTTGTACAAGGGTGCATTTACATTACTGCTTATTCTGGCTTAAGGAGTCCAGTGGGTGGTTTTATCAGTAACGGATATGCTTCCTTTTACAATGGTGCATTTACCTTACTGCTTATTCTGGGTTAAGAAGTCCAGTGGGCGGTTTAATCCATAATTGACAGACTTCCTTGTACAATGGTGCATTTACCTTACTGCTTATTCTGGATTAAGGAGTCCAGTGGGCGGTCTTATCAGTAACAGATATGCTTCCTTGTACAATGGTGCATTTAACTTATTGCTTATTCTGGATTAAGGAGTCCAATGGGCGGTCTTATAGTGACGGACAGATATATTTGTATGTGCATTCAGACCAGGAAGACTGTTAGGGTGCGTTCACACTGCAAGGGACAAATACCGGTTGGTTTATCCGGCCGGTATTTGTCCGGTTTTGTGGCCGTCCCTACGGCCGCGTGGGGGAAGGCTTTTTTCCACGATGAGCGTAGAAAAGCCATCCCCCCTCCCATTGAGGTGTTCATATTCAGTACGGAATCCGGACGGAAGAATGAACATGCTCAATGCTTTTTGAACAGCCCGGGAGCGGAAAAAATGCCGGGTGGAAAACCTGTGCAGTGGGGACTGCTACATGGGTTTTCCATAGAGCACAATTGTGCTCAAAACCGCAAACCGCCTGAAAAACCGTCCGAAAACCCGTGCTTGGGGGGCATGCCTACACTGATAAG
>JAODAL010015356.1:0-84170 GCA_025379985.1 Phyllomedusa bahiana | reverse complement strand
TTTTTTATGGTGGTGGCAGGAGGGCTTTTGGGCCCCTTCAGGCTGCAGGGCCCGGTAGCAACTGCTACCTCTACACCCCCTGTAGCTATGCCCTGGTCTTGAGGAAGGTTATTAAACATTGCCATGGCTTCTCTAATAACCTTCTCCCAGTTACCTGCTGGAGGAGTATGGTCAAGGTGGTCTTGCCAGTGGACATACTTTCTAACTTGTCAGTTTCCACTGCTTCCTCCCTGGGAAGAAACCCAGTTGCAACAGTAGAACTGAAAAAAACCCAATGTCTATGCTTGGGTCCAAGACTAAGAACTCATCTTTTAAATTGCAAAACTTGGGAGACATATATGGGACAATGTTGAAGCCAGGCACCCCACATGTTATACCAAAGTCAGCAAGCTTGGTATACATCTAATACAAATATCAGTGGCACACTAAAAACTAAGTAAAAAATCAAGGTATATAGGAATATTGGAAATGCATTACTGCTAAGGAAAATGATAAACTGTAAACTAAGAATCCCAGGTTTTTCATAGATTGTTTAAGCTCACCTCCCAATAGCGTCAACGGGATCCCAGTACAGGTGAGTCCCTAACACTAACATGTTACCTCACTAGGTAGTTTTTAGTGTGCCACTGATATTTGTATTAGATGTATGCTATTGCCTTTTCAGTGTGCACCTATGCTTACGTTTTTCAAAATATATGGATGTGCACAGCCTAATTGATTTTTGAAGCAAGCTTGGTATGACCTGCTTCGTCCATAAGCAAAAGTTTTCAGGATTTAGGCCCCTGTACACCAATCCTCTGGAATGCATGTAGTTAATAGCGCCAGATACTTGGGTTTTATGCCTCTTTATTTCTTCCTCTGGAATCCCAACCTGCAGAAATCCGTTCAGCATAATTAGTTGTATCCTACTATAAAGATCTTCTATACATTGGACTATGCTGGAGGTTGTGGTTGGGGCAGCTGATGCTGCTGTAGATTGGCATTACTCCGATGTCCTTGTTGTATCAAGCCTTAGACTGTAAAAGAGCCCTCATTCACCCCTTGTAGGGAACCAATGTGTCGCTAAAGGATAGACGTTTGCCTTGTGTATCATTAGAGATGTAGCTGCGTATTGCTAGGGTTTGGTATTTCCCAACAAGGTGGTTCATATTGTAAATAGAACACGTGGAGAAGCCTTTCTTTCCTTGGCATCAATGAGATGATACAATGTGCCAGCCGTTGTGATCTCCTGAGTCATGACATAATAATCTATCGTATTGAAGATTAATTGTTGTTGTTGGGTGCTCAGAGATCAACACACCGCTCTCAAGTGTTCAGCCTGGTCCAGTCCTTTCTTACCAGTTTCACAGCCGGTGATTCTTAATAGTAAGTAAATTAAAATGTTTAATAGAAAAATGGTGTTGAATTTTTCTAATTTTTTTTAAGGACAACTTTTTTTTCCTTGAAGTAAAATGTTAGGAACCTAAAATGCAAAGTCATTAAAGTCATGTATATGCAAAAAGGTACATTAAACCTTCATTCAGCATCATAAACCAATACATATTATGGATCTTGGCGTTCAGCAGAACAATTACAATCAGCTGTGATCTTGGAACATGGTTTTGTTTTTATTGTACATCCTGCCGGTGGAGAAAAAACCTATTGTCAAAAAGACAAGTTAACTAGTCAAAAAACAACCCACCCTACAGCTGTTTTAAATATAAACTCATGGAATATGGCAACACACTTTTGTCAAGATAAAAAGTGGCAAAAACTGAGCTTGGTATTGAAATAAGTGACCCAGAAACTTCCATGGTATTACTGCATGGTGAACAGTACCAATACAACAAGCAAAATGTAAGCGGTCATGGCATTACCAGGGTTTTTATAAACCCATCCCCTCCCACCAGGAATTGCTATGAAATGAGGTACACAAAATGATACCATTAAAAAAAAAAAAAACTTGTGCTTCAAAAAGATTAGCCATCAAAAGACTAAGGGACTGTCTGCCCCTCACCTCCTGTCTCTTTCCCCCTCCTTGTAGATTGTAAGCCCTTGCGGGTAGAGTCCTCTCTCCCTCTGTCGTGCCAATTGTCATTCATCACTTATCACTGTACTCGTTTGACTTATGTAATGTATGTAACCCCCTCGAATGTACAGCGCCCTGGAAATCAATGGCGCTTTAAAAATAAATAATATAAAAATAATAATAATAAGGGGACAAAACCAAAATATTGCAGCAGTATCTGAAAGTCAAAACCAGGAATGGGTCCAAAACCCAGAAAAGGTAAAAGGTTTCACATTAGACTCTCTCTGAAGGCTTCATTCCTAGTTTTGGCTTCCAAATACTGCTGCAAAATAAGCATAAACAGTGTGAACCCAGCCTAATAGTGGCACTGGAGGAGCTCAGCAGCCATTTATCTATGTTCTGCCTTAGAAATAACATAACTATTGGATTGAACAGGCTTTTTAGGAGAAATAAGGGAGACTTTTTTGTCCATCCTCAGTCTGCCATGCATGGGCAGCTTTATTCACATACCTGTTCACATACCTGTGGTTTTGTCTTCAGCAAGTAGAACTTGGCTGTAGGTCCCCTGACCCAACCTCTTGATGACCCTGTAAACATCTGTAATCTCCTGCATGGTTTTCCAGGTTGGCTTCATTGCAGCTAGAAAAGGGTTGATGCTCTAAGTCGGCTCCCATCATTCCCACTGTTATAGATATAAATGCATGATGGGAGTTGTAGTCTTCCAACAGCTGGAGGGCTGCAGTTTGAGGATGCCTGCTCTAAGTGAATGAAGAAATCAACAAGACCCATGAGCTGCCTCTGACTTTTGAAGGGGAGCAGCTACTGCAGTTTGAGGTCACTCCCTTCTATTGGCAATTGAATGATAATGACCACCTAAGTTGCTAATGATCATTCATGTAGACTCTCGTAGAATTAGCTGTGAATAAATTGACCAAGAAGCTGGACCATCCACAATGGCATCAGGGAGTTGCCCACCTCAATAGCTATTAAATAGGGTAGTTGGATCTCCCCCTTCTAGTGATATGACCAAAAACACTAACTTGAAAAGTTCTTATACATGGACATTATCTAGAGTATTTATGCCCATAAACTGACTCAATCTATTTTGGGATAACCTATCCCTTTTCTTTGCTAATTCTCAATATTAGCATGTAATTCTGTAAGTGATCGGCATCCGTGTGGCACAGGTGAGCAGACCACACCTTGCTTCCATTTCCTTTATACACCAGGCTGTATACATGAAACAGATGTCTCTGGATGCCAAGTAGTGGCATCAGTCACCTTTAGGGTTTCATTATAAAGTATACATTTCTAAATAATGCTGTTCTATAGAATGGTTTAGGCTTCTGTGCTATTCTATACTTTTTTTTTTTTTTTTTTTTTTTCTTGTGGGATATTGGTGCACCCAGCCAATCAGAGGCCCAGAGGACTTGATTTTTTTTCCTGTCAGGTCATACAATATAAGTAGGTTAAACCTGTTGGGAGCGCTTTCAGTGTGCCCAAAAAAGGACACAGAACGTGGCAAGTATCTAGCAGTAACTGCTGGCACCAAATACTCACACCAGACAGCTGTCTCTCCTGACCACTCCATAAACATAATTGTTGGTCACCATGTACAGACTTCTTTCCATATTAACCACAGTCCCTGTGGTGGGTTTCAATCATTTCTTCCACACTTCCCAAGATCAGTACACTTTTTAGATTCTTTTCCATGCACATAGTTGAGGGCTCAGGTTTTGCAGGATAAGTTATATATTTTTTTATTAAATAACATTTAATGTGCTTAAAGCACCCCCCCCCCCCCCAAAAAAAAAAAACTCTTTTGGAGTAGAATGTCAAACAAAAGAAACAGGGCCATTTTTATGGAGTTCAGTATGAGCGATGTAGTAATTCAAAGGTTGGAAGGATTCTGACTATACAAATTAAAAAAAAAAAAAAATAGTTAAATTGGCTTTGCAAAATCATGTTCTTCACCAATAACTTTATTTTTTCATTTAACCTTCATAACTTTATCTTTCATTTACATTTCATTTCAACTGCTATTGTTGATGTTCCTCTACAAGTTTGGTGCCAAATCCTTTACTACTTCCACTTTGGGGTCATAATTTGACTTAACATGGAAAATTAAAATGGTTAACAGTGCTGAAAGATGAGGTCTTGAACAAGGTTATTAAACATTGCTATAGCTATTCTAGTGACTTCCCAGCTACCTGCTGGAGGATAGTCAAGGTGGTCATGACAAATTTGAGTATATCCACTGGCAAGTTCTACTGCTTCCTCCAGGGATGAAACCTAGTTGAAACAGTAGAACTGCAAAAACCCAGATATCTATGCTTGGGTCCAAAACTAAGAACTCATCATGTCTAAAATTGCATCACTCAGGAGATCTATATGGGACACTGGTGAAACCAGGCTCCCCACATGTTGTCATACCAAAATCTTCAAGCTTGATATGTCCTTCCATGAGAAACATGTCAGGCTTTAGGTTCCTGTGCACCAATCCTCAGGAATGCATGTAGTCAAGAGCACCAGATATTTGGTTTGCGAACCTTTTTATGGCTTCCTCTGGAACTCCGACCTGCAGAAATCAGATCAGCATCATTAGATATAGTTGTGTACTGCCATAAAAGACTTCAATATATTGGACTCTGGTGGAGGTTAGTGTGGTTGGTGCAGTTGCTGCTGCTGTAGAAAGTGGTTACTCTGATGGCCATGTATCAAACCTTATACTGCAATGGAGCCATCATTCACCTCTTGTAGGAACCAATGTCAATAAGGGATAGGAGTTTGCCGTATATATCGTTTGAGATGTTGGGAAATACCAAACCCTAGAAATACCCAGCTACAAGATAGAACATGTGAAGTAGCCTCTCTTACCTCTGCATCAATGACAAAACAATGTGTCAGCCGTTGTGATCTCCTGAGTCCTCACATAATAATCTATTGTATCAATGTGGATTGGATATGTGGGGATTACTTTTGGGTGCTCAGAGAGATCGACAAGACTTGTCAATGGTGGTCAACCTGGTCCAGTCCTTTCTTTCCAGTTTCACAGCCAGTGGTTCTATTTATCAGTAATAATAAAAGGTTTAATAAAGAAATTTAAATTTAACCCACTTTTCTAAAAAAGCTCACATTAGAAGTTAAATGTTACAAACCTAAAATACAAAGCCATTAGTCATGCATATGCAAACGTTACATAACCTTCATGTAGAATCATAAAACAATAAATATTATGGGTCTTGGAATTCAGCAGCACAATTGTTTTCTTTTTTGTTTTTTTGTTTTTTTTTTAAGTGTTCTGCATTCTGCAAAAGCAGTATTTTTGGTACTGTGGGAACCCAGAGACTGAAGCTGTGATATTAGAACAAAACACGTATACAATAAAGTTAACGAGCCAAAAACAACCTGTCCTAAAGCTGTCTCAAATATAAACTCCTCATGGAATGTGGCAACATACCTTTTCTTTTTTTTGGGGAGGGGGGAAAAAAACCTGAGTTTGATATTGCAATAATAGTGACCCAGAAAATTAAATCCCCACTGTAGTATTACTGCACAGTGAACCGCACACAATTGCCTCCCATCTAGAAATTGTTATGAAATGAGATATACCTAAAATGATTCCAATAAGCCATCAAAAACCTAAAATGTAGTGTCTTTGATGGCTTATTTATTTGAAGCTTAAGTGGACAGAAAACCCCAAAATTGTAGCTGTCAAAACCTGGAAGTAAAGCTTTATATTTCTAATTTAAGCCTATAGAGTTTAGTATTATAAATAGTGCAGCAAAATAAGCATAAACCACGTGAACTCAGCCTAATAGTGGGGCTAGAAGGAGCTTGGCAACTATTTATATATGTTCTGCCTTAGAAATAACTATTGGAGTGAAAAGGCTTTCTAGGAGATAAACCCTCTGTCCATCCTCAGTCTACCATGCATGGCCAGCCTTATTCTTGTATTGTTCACATACCTGTGGCTTTGTCTTTGGCAAGTAGAACTTGGCCATAGGTCCCCTGACCCAACCTCTTGATGACCCTGTAAACCTCTGTAATCTATTCCACAGTTTCCAAGGTCGGTTCCGTTGCAGCTTGAAAATGGTTGCTGCTAATTCTAAGGTGAATAAGTAGATCAATAAGACCCATGAGCTGCCTCTGACTTTTTTGTATGTAAGCAGCCATTGGGGTTTGAGGTCACTCTTCCAATGACTATTGGATAATGATGCTCTAAGTTGTAGACCTTGACCATTCATGTACATTTTTATTGAATTAGCTGTGAATAAACTGACCAAAGAGCCTGCTCTTCCACAACAGTATTGGGGAGTCGCTCACCTCAGTATTGGTATATACAGTAGTCGGGTCTCCTACTGATGTGACCAAAACACTAACTCTGTTCTTATACATGGACATTATATGGAGTATTTATGCCCATAAACAGACTCCATATATTTTGTGGAAGACTTATCCCTTTTCTTCAACTATTTTGAGATTCATGCTTCTGATAATTTTCTATACCAATCTTTGGGATTGAGAAATTAACCAAATCCTCAATCTTGGCATAACGTATTTGAGTGTTCCCTGTATGGGAACCATCACTTTATATTTAATGCATCAGACTTTTTGGGTTATGGTGATAGCAACTGTTTAACTTAACTATAATTTGTAAAATAGCAAAGGTGTGTTGTGAACTAATATGTATTTAAAACACCAGGGTGCATGATGTGAAAACTTTAATGTAATGGTTCGTTCTCCTATTACCTCAAGCCCACAACATTTTTAGGGGGGTGGGGCGGGGCAGTGTTTTGTTTTTTTAAATGTGCTTTGTGATGCTTTTCTGAGAACTTATTTTTCTGTCTATAGACCTCAAAGCTTGTTTTTGTGAGCAGATGTCGTGTTTTTTTTTTTTTTTTTTTATATAATTCTGAGACATTTCATTTTTTAACCACTTCATACCAAATTTTTGGTGCTATGAAATGACCAGAAATTCAATTTTGGCATTTTCTATGTTTATCATATGGCATACATACAATTCTTTTTTTACCTTCCTTTTTACATATTGGACTTTTAAAGATGCAGAGATACAAATTATGTCTAACTTATTCGATTTAATTCGCAAAAGGGCAGAGTTTAACTTTTCCTTACTAGTATTTAGTCCCACTAGTCTACTTTAGTACTAAGACCTGCAATCAGCAATTTAAAACGCCCCTTTTTTGCTTTTACAAATAAGTTACACAAAACTGGTATCACTGTCAGTAAAAATTAAACTTGTTAAAATATCTCCTTTATCTGGTAAGCTAAACAAAGGCGAAAACACATTTTCTAAGTGTTACATGTAATAATACAACCCCTTGAAAACCCTGCAAATTTGGCATCAGCAGTATCGTACTAATTTGCAGAATAAAGAGAATACCTCAGTTATACAGAAGAGTAAACCATATCACAACAAAACCCTGAAAACATTGCACAAATATGTCTTAATTTTTTTTTTTTGGTTTTCATATTTCATCTCACATGTACTTTTTAATGGTGCCATGGATTGTACCATAGAATGTACTGGGAAACTGAGGGGAAAAAATTATCTTGCTCCACAGAAAAAAGGCCCTTGTATGTCTATGTAGATGGGAAAAATAAGTTGCTGATCTTTGAAGGCAGGAAAGAAATAAAGGTAAAGGCATAAATTATAACCAGGCATTTTTTTTTTCTTCCACCTTCAGAGCCTTAAATTTTTTATTCCATCTAGAGACTTGTACGGCTTGTTTTTTTTTTTTTTGTGGAACAAGATGTACTTTTTAATGGTGTAATTCACTGTACCACAAAATATACTGGGAAACAGCAAAAAAATTCTAAGTGAGGTTGGAATGTGGAAAACGCTGGCGCCATGTTTGCCAGCGTTTTGTTTTTAGGACTTTCAATTTTCAGTATAAATGTTTTAACTGTATTCTACAGGTTTATACAAATCGGTCCATATTAAATATGTAGGGTCTTCGTTATGTTTTGGTACCGTTCAAATTTTTGCCATGGCACAATTTTCTGCAACAAATAACTTTTTTTTTATTTTTATGAACACCTACAGACTTGAGTGCATTTTTTGGAATTTGACTATGATGTACAGCATATGGGATAAATGTAGCATTTGAATCCGACTCTTAGACACAGCAATACTGATTATGTGTAACTTTATTTTGTTTATATACAAAATGGCAAAATGAGGGTGATTTGAACTTTTTTTTTATTTTAACATGGTCTCCCCTAGGGTGCTTCACCACCAGGGGTGCAATCTTTTATATAGCTTATTGCTTTGTATAGCCAGTGCAATGGAGTGTACAAAGATGGTGAGAAACAAGCTTCCAGCTTCTATGTTAACCGATCGGGACAATGTGATCTTGCCACTGAGGTCCTGATCGGAGTGAGAAATGGTGTGCTCGTATGCCTCTAATGTATCTGGTAAAGATGATTCATTGCTACATTTACATATCTGACATTTGCACTAATTAGAGACCATATTCACCTATGGTTTCTAGAAGTCAGTGATCTTGGTGTTAGAACCTTCTCACATGTACTCCTATGACCTACTGAGAACACCATGGTTATAACTGCTTCTAGAATTGTCAGGTGGATGGGCTCAAAGAAGCTGAACTTGTAGCGGTTAGGCAATGTTCACACAGCTTAAACTGGGACATACCGCGCCGTACTGCGCTAAATACGGGGTGAGATACGTCCCAGTCATTACATTAATTCAGTTGTCATAGAGCACTATGGATTACATCTCCTTTCCCCGCTCGGACAATGCGCCAAGCAGAGAGAAGTGACGTCAATTATTCACGGCGTATATGCGCCGAGAATGAATGCCTATGGGGCCGGCGAGCTCCCGCTCCCGAGCACACTGTGTAGTTGCGGGCGAAATATGTCCCGCAATTATAACCATGTGAACTCAGCCTTACCATTATCTTAGAACCTCATCACCACCCTGACATTGTCCATATCCTCCAGTTACAATTACTTTTCTCTGGAGTCCTACGGTGTTGATGCTGAATGGGAATGTCATTACATTCATTGTGGTTGAGAACCATGGGGACACTGAATACTTCGTTGGACGTGCAACTACAGTATAATTTTTCCAGTAACAGTGCGGTTCTTGATAAGTTGTAATTTGGGATCTGATGTAGAGATAATTTAGACCTTATGATACAGATATCATGCAAGATTATCTGAAGAAAACTACAGAACAGGCATGTTTTTAATAGTTTGTGAATGAAGCAAAATCGTATGACTGTGCCCGTTCAGGTCTCAGTGCAGTCTTCTGCCTGTACAGAATGGCACTGTGCTTTTAGCCATGATTTTATGCATGTTATATACACTCACCGGCCACTTTATTAGGTACACCATGCTAGTAACGGGTTGGACCCCCTTTTGCCTTCAGAACTGCCTCAATTCTTCGTGGCATAGATTCAACAAGGTGTTGCAATGATGCTCAATTTGGTACCAAGGGGCCCGAAGAGTGCCAAGAAAATATTCCCCACACCATGACACCACCACCACCAGCCTGAACCGTTGATACAAGGCAGGATGGATCCATGCTTTCATGTTGTTGACGCCAAATTCTGACCCTACCATCCGAATGTCGCAGCAGAATTCGAGACTCATCAGACCAGGCAACGTTTTTCCAATCTTCTACTGTCCAATTTCGATGAGCTTGGGCAAATTGGAGCCTCATTTTTCTTGTTAGCTGAAAGGAGTGGCACCCGGTGTGGTGTTCTCCCTGCAGTAGCCCATCTGCCTCAAAGTTCGCCGTACTGTGCATTCAGAGATGCTCTTCTGCCTACCTTGGTTGTAACGGGTGGCAAATTTTGAGTCACTGTTGCCTTTCTATCAGCTCGAACCAGTCTGCCCATTCAACTTTGACCTCTGGCATCAACAAGGCATTTCCGCCCACAGGACTGCCACTCACTGGGTGTTTTTTCTTTTTCGGACCATTCTCTGTAAACCCTAGAGATGGTTGTGCGGTGAAAATCCCAGGAGATCAAACAGTTTCTGAAATACTCAGACCAGCCCTTCTGGCACCAACAACCATGCCATGTTCAAAGGCACTCAAATCACCTTTCTTCCCCATACTGATGCTCGGTTTTGAAACTCAGGAGATTTTCTTGACCATGTCTACATGCCTAAATGCACTGAGTTGCCGCCATGTGATTGGCTGATTAGAAATTAAGTGTTAACGAGCAGTTGGACAGGTGTACCTAATAAAGTGGCCGGTGTGTATGTGTATGTATATATGTGTATATATGTGTATATATTATAATTTTTATTTTTTTTTATTTTTTTTCTTGTCAGTCTGAACTCTGCCTGATCCTAACACTTGCTGTGTGGTTGTCAACTGGTTTCCACTACACCCATCTGGTTGCTTATGCTAGTCCTAGCACTGGGCTGCAGATAGTCTGGATGGTATTTGACCATTGCTTTCACCACTAATCTCTTCCCTGCCAGCTTCTTTTGTAGGTGTCGGAGGGTGAGTCCAATCACGATCAGGACCAGGACGCTGAAATCCCTTTAGATCATGGTTTCCTGAACATTGCTTGTGATAGTCTCCTTTTGGCTTGGCTGGTGGTTATGACTGCATAATTTTAGCGGTTTTCCATTGAGACCACATATACAGTATTCATTTTGAGGCACTGCTAGGTAGAATATACTAAACTGCATTTGTGTATTCACAAACATATTGTGAACAGATATTGTATGCTTGAATGTGTCATTTCTATTCGTGTAAGTTTTTCAGAACATATTTCTCCTGTGTATTGTGAATTTTTTTGACCATCTGACCTAGTATCTTTGTCCTCAAGCTACCCCTCCTTTAATGTCTCCGGAGGAGGTCAGTCTAAGCAAGCAGTGGATTGAAACATCCCTCAAATCCTGTCCCTGTATTAGGTGAGGGGCAGAATCTTACCTAGGGTTTTGTAGGGCTAGTCCACTTTCTATGTTATTGTGCCCCTTTTGAGTGTTTGTATATGTAAAGAGCATGTTTACATGCATGTGCGTTTATTTCAGGTATCGAATTTGTTTTAAGTCTTCCCTTTATTTTTATTTTTTTGCTGGTGGTTAATCTCTTGTTACCTGGCTTAATGATCTTTTCCTCATCTTTGTTTTTTCTTGTTTTCCTGTGTTGTCATTATAGGGAACTTCACCCAGTTGTTGCTGACTGCTTAGGGTTGGGCCAGCAAGTAGGCAGGGACAGTTAGGGCAATAGGAAAAGACAGTGAGTCCTACCAATATCCCCCTGCCCAATCTTGCTCCTGGTACCCCTCATCTTATCAGCAATCTGATCTGTGGGAGAAAAGCTTAGAATATTTATACAGTTGTCACCTTTAGACGTCATACTTTAAGTGACCTATAGTTCTGAATACATATAAGATCGCAAAATCAGATGTTCTGTTAAGAGATTCTTTTCAGGAAACAGGCAATGAAAGCTCTTTAGAGTGAACTTGCACTTTTCTGTCCTGTGATTTGTGACCGTTTGTAACGTGTGATTTGTGACCTGAGTTCATTGTAAAAACAGTCATTCTGTAATTGACAACACTTCCTAATTTGGCAACCCAATAACATCTGAAGTTGTGTATTGCAATTATCTTTTTAAGACCCTTTTATTAGATATATTAGCATTTTTTTCCTATTTGGGTGCTACAAAAAACATTTTCATCTTCTGTTTGAAAAATAGATTTTTGCAAAAGTAATAGTTTATCAGAGATCTGAAGTTACTGGCACAAAATAGGCCAATACTGGTGGTGGCAGGTGTCTAGGGGAGTTTTTTTGTATAAAAATAGGGGATATATCTTTATCACTTTCCTTGCATGGCCTTTTGTTATATTTAAAAAAATACGGTTTCAGTTAACCTGTAAGTAGAAACTCCCATTTTACTTTGGGATTAAAATAACCCAAAAATTTTACTGTTTGCCCTACCCTGCATTTGGGGCAATAAGTGCCCTTTTTCCACCCTTCCCTTTTGGTGGGGATCATAATTGGAGGCAGCAAAAGTTTTCTAGTAATGCATTGAAAAGGTTTGGAAGTCAGAATTCACAAAAAAATTTGAAAATGAAAATTGAAAATTTTGGGAAACAAAAAAAGGTTTACGTACTGTATTTTTAACAGTATGCATAAACACAACCCCTGTAAAAAAAACAATGCAGGCCTAAAAAGTGCATAAGATGCAAAAAAGGGATGAGAAGGGGTGCAACAAAAAATTTTTAAAAAACCGTATTTTATCTATGTACAGAAAACCCCTGGGTCTAACCCCTAAACAAAGGGCCCCAAAATAAATCACTTTTAACAATTTGTAGCCTAATGGTACTTTTTGGGAAAATTTCCCCGTGATGCCTGCAAAGGTTTAAAATGGGAGAGGATATGGGCATGTTTTAATTGGGAAGGGTTCTGGAGAAAATGGCTAAAACTCTCCAGATTTTCTGGGGTTTGGTTAAAGTACCCTTTCATGGGGGCAAAACCTAAAAAATGTGTTTTAATACAATAAACACAAACTAACACTGGGAGGGCGTGCCAAAACAGAAATACTGGAAAATTGTTTGGGGGCATAAAATTTTTTTCAGTATTTTAAAAAGGGTTGCCCCCCATGAAACTTGAGTTAATTTATTTTTCAAAAGGGGGTTTGTAAAAAAAATTTTTTTACATACCCATTTTGAGTGGGCATTTGGGGATTTTCCAGGAATGCTTTGAGTGGTGGTATTTTAGGTAGAGGAAAAACGGGAGGGGAAACTTTCTCTGTCCTTTGAAAGTTTTCCCCCTTAAATTTGTTATTAACATGAAAAAAAGGGAAAAAGGGAAACGGGGCAGGGAGAGGTTTTATCCTTGTAATCACTGCTGCTATCTGAACCTGCCAACTATTCCTCACATTCATGTTGCTGTGAAACACAAGACCAAAGAGAAAAAATTTTTATTTTAACATAAAAAAGGGGCATTACAAAACTTCTATTTGGGAAAATCACCAAAAAAAAAAAATACTTTTAAAAGTTGAAAAAAGCTAATGAAACCCTAAATTCACTTTTTAATTTTAAAGCTAATCAGGCGGAGTCAGTGTTTTCCCTAAAGTTGGTGATTTTTTCCCTAAATGGGCATTAGGGGAGCTTAAAAGGAAAATTGTTCTCTCTACCCTTACTACTCGACAGAGGCCAAGAAGAAGGGTTTTGGGGCCCAAGGGGGTTGAAAAAGGGGGGTAGCTTCCCCTAAAATTTTTCCCCCAAGGGAGGGTTGGAGGTGTAGGGTCGGGAAAATTTTTTTTCCCAAAGAAAATTTTGACTTTTTAAAAACATGTAAAATGCAAAGTTCCCCAAAAGTATGTTTCCACTGCTTACTTCCAAGGAAAATTTCCCAACCCCAAAAATTTTGGTATGTTTTGGGTCCAAGAAAAAGAACCCCTCTTAAAATTTCACATTCTGGGGGCCATATAAGGGGTTTAAAATGGGACATAGCTGGAAATAAGCACACCCCACATTGAGTCAATCCAAAATCGGCAAGCTTGATATGACAGTCTTTGTCCATGATCAAACTTGTCAGCCCTTTAAAATTCTATGGGTCAACCCTCCGGCCCCTGCATTGTTTCGAAGACACGGAGAAACTGGATCGCACATCTTTTCACCCCTTCCCTTTGGAAATTTCCCAAACCCTTTAAAAATTTAGAAACAAAATTTTAAATACAGTTGTGTACTACCAAAAACAGCTTCTATATATTGAACTATGGTGGAGGTTATTGTGGTTTGTGCATTTAAAAACGCTGTGGAAAAATGGGTCCCATGGCCATGTTTTATCAAAATTGCATTGTAAAGGAGGGCCCCCCCTCCACCCCTTTTTGGGCCCCCAAAGTATCGCTGAAACGTTTGGGGGCTTTTTCCCTATTTTCTTGTTAATCTTCAGTCTTTGCTGGGGGCATAATAAAAAAGGTTTTTGTTGTAATTGTATCTTACCATGCAGGGGGGGAAGGAAAACTTGCTCCACAGTTTTAATGTGCGGGGCCCTTGCAATTTTTCCCGAGTATTTTGGGTTTAAAAATCCATTTTGTTTCCATGCCCGGTGGGTTTCCCTTTTCCCCGAACCCCTTTTTCCCCCTTTAGATTGTTTGGGGAAACGTTTCAAATAAAACAGGTAAAGGTGGACACAGGTGTGTGTGTGTGTGTGTTCCTCTTACACACTTAATGGTTACTGGTATCCCAATAGCATTTTCTTTAATGCACAGCATGAGAGGCTACAGACTGTGCATTTCACTTTATTTCCTTACCCTGATAATGGTGGTTGCAGGGATTCATGTAGCAAAGTGAAACCAGTGAGTTCCTTTATTTAAAAGGGCCCCAAAAAGACTTTCCCTTTAGGGTGAGCAAATTGGGGAAAATTTTCCAGGAAAAGGGGGTAGATGGATTTAGGGGCCCCCCAATTAACCCTTTTGGGACATGCTCTTATTTTACCGTTGGAGGTTAAAAAAAAACCTGACCTTGTAAGGCTCACTTACTCACCACATGAATTTTTGCCCTTCACCCCTTTAAAAGGATTTTTGCATATTTTACATATACATTTGAAAAGACACTTCCAAGTTTCAACCAAGGGTGGGGAAAATGACTTTCCCCTTCACCTACTTTAAGCCCACCTCCCACGGGTTAATGCCCTGGAACCCAAAAGGCAAAAACCAATCTGCCCAGGGGAACATCACCTGACCACAGAGCCAAAAAACCAGCCGGGATCCAGAATTTTACATGGCTACTACGCTTTTAAAATTTTTAGTTCTAGGCTGTAATTTTTCTTAAATTCTCTACATTCCTCTATGACCCAAAATCCAGTTTTTTTACATAAGAACCTCTTCTTGGGAAATTTGAACCCTTTTTTTTTTCTCTAGTCAAAGGGGAATGTCCCCTTGCTTTTGGGGGGGCTTACTGAATTTTTCCCCTACTTTTTCTAGGGCCATTATATTGTATAAAAATTAATCATGCCCCCCCCCCCCCCGAACATCTTTTCTCAAACTAAAAAAAGTTCAATTCTACTAATTTCCCTAACTAAGAGTTTTACTCCCCAAAAATTTGGTTGCTCGTTTTGTACCTCTCTACTCCATTACATCTCCTTTTCGGGGGCCCAAACTGAACAGCATATTCTAAGTGAGGTCGCCCCAATGCTTTACAGGGGGTAGAATTACTTCTTTCCCAGAGGCCATACCTTTTTAATACACCCAAATATCTTTTTTCTCAGGGCCTGTTTGACACTACATCTTTTCGTATTTTTATGTCTACAAGAACGCCCAGATCTTTTCAAGCAATCCCCAAGTTTTTCTCCCCCTTAGGACAAATTTTGCCTGTAGATAATTTCCCCCGTGCAAAACCTTACATTTATCCACATTGAACCCCATTTCCCAGTGGATGCCAAAGCCTCTGTGCCCCCGGTCGCTTGCAATTGATATTTTCCATAGATTGCATACCCTGCATTTTTGGTCATCGCAAAATTCAAAAAACCGTGCTTTTAAAACCCATCTGCTATATCATTAATAAATACATTAAATAAAAGAGGCCCAATAGTGAGCCCAGGGCCCCTCCACCAAAAACCGGGGGACCACTCAATAGGATCCTTTACCACCACCTAAAAGGATCCAACAGCCATTTTTTTTTTACCCCAATTACACTTTATCTCTAACCTAATGGTTTCAAATTTTAACCTAACAAACGCTTAGCGGGACATGTCAAATGCATTTGCAAAGTTAAACAACAATATCTAAGCTGCCCCTATCTAGACTTCTACTCCCTTCAAAAAAAAAATTCCCGTTTGGGCTGACAGCTTCGGGTGGTTGGGGAATCCATGCTGCAATCCAAATTTTTGTATTTTTCAACAACTCCTGTATATAGCCCTTATACCCCCTAAAAACAATTTTTCCAAAACAGATGTTCGGCTCTAATTACCTGGGGCAAACTTGGACCCTTTTTTTGAAGGGAACAAATTTTTCCCTTGCGCCAGTCTCCGGGTACTATACCATCACCAGAGAATCTCTAAATACTTGACAGGGGCACAGAGAAAACCCGAGGAGCTTTTTAAGAACTCTTGGTCAGGCCATCACCTGAGCCTTGTTCACATTCGTTTAATTTAACTTGGTTTTGATTTTTTTTTCTACATGACCATTATAGCAATTTTTAACCGTACACTGCACTTGGCCCACCCCACAACTACTTTTCATTGATGGTTTCTTCAGCCAGTAATACTATTTACACCTCTCCCTTTCCCTTTTGGGTGCCCGGTGACCAGCCCCCCATCCACGGGTTTTTTAAGGGGTCCATTCTCTACTTAACTTTTGGCTTTTTTATATGTTTAAAGTTTTATGGGGTGTCAACTTGCTGCCTGCCCCCCTGCCTTTCTTTTTGCATTTTAGCTGCTTTTACATTTTTTACAGATTTTAAGATTTCAGATTTTGAATAGCCCTTTAATTCCCCTTTCCCCATTTTACATTTTCCGTCAACGGTTTGGGATTGTATCTAACATGTTCATTGAGGGCAGGGTCAACATTCCCCGATCGGTAGATAGATGGGTTTTAAACGTTCCTTTCAGATGAGGGCAGGGAGTATAAATTATACGTTTATTAGACAGCAGTGATTATTTAACACGTGATGGCAGCATCACATGAATATTGGGGGCCCCTTTTTTTCCCAATCGGGTTTGCAACAAAGGATCCTTATCCATTCGCAGTCCCCCCCCCACTCCATTTCTCCACCCCAGTGTCTCCCCACTCTCTAACTTATCTCCCCCTTCATTTTCTCCATTTCCTCCCCCCCCACCCCTATTTTATATACTCCCGCACTCCTTCTAGAATTCTTTCCCCCAGCACAGCAGACCCCCTCCCATTCGGGTGCAATTTATCTGAAAGAAACAGATTTACCCCAATAAAAAATTCACCCAGGTTCAAGAACCCAACCGCCCTGTCCACACAAAGACTTCCCAGTTTTTAACTCCCTTGGCTCCCGCGTTTTTCCCTGAGTAGGCATGGCAACGGAAATTTTCCCACAAAACACCCCTTGAAGGTCCTTCCCTTCAGCTTTGAGCCTAGTACTTTAAAATTATTTTTTAGGATCCTCCACCAACCATGTGTCTGTCATTGGTTCCAACATGGACCATGACAGCTGGGTCACCCCAAACCCCTCCCAGAAAAATTTATCCCCCGGGTCCACTACAGCCGCCCCTGGCACCAGGGAGACGGCAAACCATTCGGTTGAGGCGGTCCGGTGAAAATTATTCTATCCTTCTTCTGTTATAAATCCCCTACAAACTAACTCTTTTTTACCTGATTCCCACCCGCCTACTACTAGTTGGGCTGCTCTTCGGGGCTCTAGGAAAGCATGTCCCTAGGGCTGCCATTTTAGACGGGTTACCCCATTATCACCCAACTTGGCAATTTTTTTAGGAATTCAGGAGAAAGGGGGTTTTCCTTTTTTTGGGACCCAAATTCCCCCCCCTACATTAAAACCCAAAAAACACGGCCCTCCTGCTGATCCAATATCCACCCTCAGCTTTAGCCCAAACTTTTTCTCCAAGAGAAAACAAACTTGAGGTGTCAAAATTTTTTTCAAAAGGTGAATTTAAGGGAGACTTTTTCCCCCGCACAGGGTTTTTCACGCTTTTATCTATTAGCCCGATTTGGGATAGATCCGTTAATCCACGTGTGGACAATTTTTTTTTTTTTTTTTTTCAAGGTTTGTGTACCAGTACGGACTGGTGTAGGCTACAGGTTTTCGGATCTTTTCACCCCCTTTTAACCTAATAAAAAAGATGCCTGGTTTACATAACTTGTAAACCATTTTGGTACCATTCAGCAGCTGCAGAACAGGGGCATAGGTTAATGGCAAGATACAGGTTTAGATCAGAAATTCAGGCTGCCATTGGATTTGGCTTTAACCACACTGGCACGCCTTACCCTCTTTTCATGCCGGACAGGAAAAAACAAACTTAAAGGGAATGTGTCATCAAAAAATTAGTCATGGTTTATGTCCCATTTTTATGTTAAAACTTTTTTTTGGGGTTTGTGGTTTTTTTTTTTTTATATCACTTTAAAATTTTTTTTTTTTTGATCTTTCATTTTACTTTGGTCCTAGGCCTTGTTTTTCCCGGTTTTAAAAAAGCAGTAATGCTTTACAGAGTTTATGCGCTAGGAGACTTTGAGGCTGTCTCAAACAAGGATTGCGCTTTTTATGTTAAAGATCTTGCAAAAAAAAAGTCACTTTTTCAATAGTCCATTTCAATATCCCACCCATTTCCCAGATATCCCCCTTTTTATGGGGTGCATCACTCCTCAGGGTTTCTAACTACAAAACCCCGTTTTATCTCTCCTAATGGCTGCCACACGGTTTTATAGCTCGACCTGCTTCTACTGCAGCCTAGTAAAGCCAGAAACACGCTCCCGAATTCAAAATGAACCAGGAAACGGGTTGAGGGTATTTAATATGAGTAGACAACCTCTTTAAGATGACTCACCCCCCTTTCCTTCTACAAATTTTCTAGTCCGTCGTACCCGGGAAAGATCACTGGCAGGGGGGTGAAAGGGTGAACTGTGTACTACTCTTTGAGTGGGTCCGTTACTATTCACACTGTGTCTTCAGTTTGACCCCCTTTGTGCTGATAAAGACTTACAACTGAAACTTGTACAAACGGAAGTGTCAAATTCACTTTGGCCACTGGGCCAATAGACGAGGATGAAAAAATTTTAAATATTTAAAATGATATGGAAAATTAAAAAAAGAAAAACCAAATGTGAACAAAAATTGGAATTTTAAAAAAGAATCATTTTTATGACACATTCCCCCCAACTTTCCCAGCTTGCCATAGTGATGAGAAAAACATTTTCTAAGTAAAAATCCAGGCCGGATAACCTTTTTTAAACCCGGGTTTTTTCCCTTTGGGAAACCGAAGACCGACAAAATTTTTAAATTTTCTGGGCTTTACCCCCCCCCCTCCCACTGTTTTTTTGTCCAGGCGCTCCCGGTGAAATTAACGCCAGTTTTCGATGATGTAGGTGGCCCTGTAGTTAACTCCAAGTGTTACATGAACCTCCAAACACCTTCACTTCTCACTTACTCCAGTTAACATTCTGTGGTGCCTAGGCCTTAAGAGTAAATGCAATGTTTGACTTGTGTGAGATCAGAAACATGGACCTCGTCTATGTAATCTGAAGTGTGTGTGTGTGTATCTTTCCTCTGTTACTGCCAGGGATAGAGATCCCTTTTTAACAAAAACCTCCATACAACTGTCACTTATAAGATAAAATTTAGCTGGCCATTAAAGAGAACCTGTCGCATAGTTTATGCCCCCCTTGCTGAGGACAGAACAAGCCAGTGTCAGACCTGCTGTTCCCAGCGCTGTGTACAAAATCAACTAAAGAGGAGAGGTCAAAAAATACCTTTTTTTAATAATTTTAAAACCTAGTAAATATGCGAACAAAAACAGAAAATCAAAATATTAGTTTCTCCTAGCAAAACCCTAAGTTAAACTAAGCTAACCCTATCCTATCAAACGAACAGGTAAATCGCCCCGATAAGGGCGTTCCCATCACCAACCTGACCCTATCTAAATTGGCCCTAAATCAATTAGTGTCCCCATCCCAACATGTTTCGACCCTTCAAAAAATTATTCGGTCACATCAGGGGACAGTGTGAAAGTAGGGAGCTAATATAGGGGTTCAATAATACCTTATACAGTCAGGAATAAAGAGAGGGACTGTATGCCAGATTAATTGCAACTTCATCTCTTGTGCCCACATTGTAGAGCACACAGTGGCTGATAAAAGGTAGTACAACTTATTGATGCTGGCAAGGTCTCTAGTCCTAAGAGGAAATACAGAGACCTACTTGGGGTCAAGGCAGCAGCCACAACAAAAAGTCAGCACATCTCTAGAGCATACCTAGCGCAGATAATACATGGTCCGCACAGCACAGATGATGGTAGGCGCTGCTTACCTGAATTATATGACAGATCTTGCACCCCGTCCGGGTGTTGCAGCATCAGCTGCTGTTTGAAAAGACGCCGCTGTCAGAGCGTGCACGCTAGACAAAGCGTGCCGCTCGGCGCCTGTATGACGTCAGATGATGCGCTCTGAGACACAGGGATACCCGCAGCCGCGTCTATAGTTACGGCGCATGCGCAGATTAATGCAGCGTCCGAGCGAAAAGTACAGGCGCCTATACATAGTGAAGATGCTAGGCATAGTTCATGTTGGCATAGAATCAATTGAGTAACGACACTTAGTGGTAGAAACTCTCCAGGAGTGATCTCTGCATAAGTCAGATGAAAATAGTGATTATAGCACTGAACTAACGGAGAAGGTATGTATACACATATATCGTATTACTTAGTCTTCCTCGACCAAGAGTAAATTCAAGTAGACCATTTATAAAGAATACTCAATTTGAGAAATCAATTGCAAGAAAAAAGTTTGTGTACAGAGATCATTTTATAAAAAGCTACTGAAGTCTTATTGTTCATTAAGTCCAAAGGGAGTATATGTCTGCAGCGTGAAAATCCAGACATTCCCTTTGTAGGAGTAGCCGATCAATATCACCTCTTCTCGGGCATGGAGCTATCCGATCAATCCCACACCACTTGAGACAGTTGGCATTGCCTCCATGTTCTACATGTACGTGCCGTTCAATCGGAGTATCGCGTTTGTGGCGAATGTCGCCCAAATGTTCCCCTATTCTGCGGCGAAGTTGCCTGGACGTCTTGCCCACATCTCATGCCACAGATACATGACACAAGATAGATCACGTGGGTGGATTTACAGTTGATGAAGTAATTGATGTTAAATTCTTTGACGCCTCCATTATTAAGAAAGAAGGTGGATTTCTCTACAAATGGACAAAAAGAGCAATCTCGACATTTAAAGGACCCTTTAGGTTGTTGTAGCCAGGTACACACCTTCGGTCTAATGTAATGGCTTCTGAACAAAAAGTCCCGGAGGTTACGCCCACGTCGGAATGAAATGGATGGACTTTCTCCAACTTGATGTTTTAGGTCAGGATCCATTCTTAAAATATGCCAGTGATGTCTAAGGATTTTTTTGACTTGAGTAGCATTATCAAAGGTACCAATGAGGCGGATGATATTTTCATCCATTGTCTCATGTGGAGTTTTTTAAATCAGAAGTTCACTCTGATTTTTAGACAGTGCATGTTGGTAAGCCAGTCTCAAAACGTAGTCTGGGTACCCTTTAGCAATAAAACATTTCCTCAGATCCCCTGATTCTTTTTTGAATTCCTCCATCGAGGAGCAATTTCTCCTCAGGCGTTAATATTGGCCTCTGGGTATCCCTCTTTTCAGAGGTTCAGGGTGGCAACTTTCCCAACGTAACAGCGAATTGCTGTAACTTTCCAAAAAAGTTGTAGAGAGCTCTCCTTGAGGATTCTTATAAATCCTGATGTCAAGAAATGATAGACAGGATCAAGCTCGAATGTGAACTTCAAATTCAGGGAGTTAACATTCAGTTGTTGCAGCATGATCCTGAAGTCCTCTGGGGAACCATTCCAGATGATCAGAATGTCATCGATACATCTCGCCCATAGGGCTATCTTTTCGGAAAACAAGGGAGAATTGTCCCCAAACAAGACAGTGGCCTTCCACCAGCCGAGGTACAGATTTGCATAGGCAGGAGCACAACCACTGCCCATGGCTGTACCCCGTAACTAGTGGAAGATGGCCCCATCAAACAAAAAATAATTTCTAGTGAGGGTAAAATTCAGTAGGTCGATTACAAAATCATTATGCGCCTTAAATTGAATTCCTCTAGATGTCAGGAAGAATCTAACCTATTCCACATCATCTAGGATTAGAAGCGAAGTGTAGAGCGATTCTACATCTATACTCACTAGAAATGCATCCTGATTGATAGATAGACCCTCTATACGTTTCAGTAGATCTGTCATATCCCTTATGTAGGAAGGTAAGGCCTGGACAAAGGGGGCCAAGATATGGTCTAAGTAGGTCCCACAGTTTTCACATAGTGCATTGTTACCAGATACTATCGGGCGACCCTTAAGAGGTGTTCACTCCCTTATGCACTTTAGGAAGTGCATAAAAAGTTGCCACCCTCGGAAAACATATGTAGAGAAATTCAAATTCACAGAGATCAATAAGCTCAAGTTCTTTTGCTTTAATTGCTTTAATCAATGTTCTAAGCTCTACTTGAAACATATTTGTAGGATCAGATGACAATTTGGCGTAACATGTTCCATCTGAGAGAAGTGCATCACACATTTCGTGATATTGTTGATAATTCAAAATCACAATGTTGCCTCCTTTGTCAGAAGGTTTTATACATAGCTTGTTTTTAGAGTCTCTTAAGGGCCAACCATTCTACTTTAGGGATATTGTTCTTGAGAACTTGAGTTTGATCAGATCTCTTTGAACTAGTTCTAGAAAAATGTCTACACAGGAGACATCTCCAATAGGGGGCATCTTAGAGCTCTTAGTTTTCAATTTAGTGAATGGTCCCTTCCCTAAGTCGTTCTGCAGGGTATCTGATAGACTAAATAGAAGTCGCACATCCTCCAGCATTTCTGGGGGAATTCCTAAATCGGCGCTTTCACATTTTTGTCTTATTGGCAAAAAATTTTTTCCAATTTAATCGCCTGCCGAAAAGATGCAAGTCCTTTGTCCAGTTAAAAAGGTGGAATTTAGTAGTGGGGACAAAGGACAACCCTTTAACAATTGCATCTCGTCTGGGGATAATGTAACACCCGAGATTTAATTATCTCGGTGTTAGAGATATTCTCTTGTTCACCAAGTGTACTTTGAGCGTTATTTACACTCGATAAGATGGAGTGCTCACCCTTTCTCTCGGTTGGTACGACTTGTTGGGGTCTAAAAAACGAAAGTTATTGCCCCTACTTCTTGAAAAGCCTCCCCTACCTCTGCTGTTCTTTGATCTACCTTGTGATATTGAACGTGCTTGATTTAGTTTCCTTCTCCGAATCTGACTGGTCAGTCTCAGTGGAGGATAAATCTGTATAGGTATCTTTTGGAGTATTTCTATTAGACAAACGTAGGCCTTCTTTTCATGAAAATCCGTCAGATCTCTTAGGAACTGCTGGTGTTTGCAATCTTTCAGATGGTACTGAAATCGTTCTATTTGAATTTGTAAGGATTTCTCTTTTCCCAGTGCTGTCCCTTATTCTGGAAGATGCTGGAGTTTTCAAGTATTTAGTGCTCAAACAGTTTTCTCCCAGAAAAGTCAGTCATTTAAAGCCCTGCCCACCTCAACTGATAAACATATTACTTTAGTTTAGTTGACACTTTTGCAACATAAATTTTGTATAGCTTTAATACTTGATGACAATTTTTCCAAACGTCTGCTAGCCATAACGTGTGTGTGTATATATAAATAATAAAACTACAATTTTATTAATTACCAATTAAAATACTAACTAACCCCTATTGATGCTATCTCAAAATATAAACAAAGCAATAGATACTCAGGACGGTACAGTAGGGAGGAATAACAACACTATTCAATGAGGCTCAAGATACAGTACCTATACATTTCAAACAAAAAAGCCCCACAAACATACACTCACCCTGTACCAGCCCTATTATGTCCCTTAAGATAGGTACTTATGGGGTCATCGTCCTGATGAGGACGGCCCCTACCAGAAGAAGGCTAACCGTAGTAGTCCCTCTCGCTTTCCCTATCAAGGGCAAGAAAATATAATCAAATACTCATCTGTTCCCTTTAGTTCATGTCCTCTATTGTTTGTGTGCTTGCCTCTTCTATACTTACATGTGTCATTCATTGTGATCGTTAGTTTAGTATCCTATTCTTGAATAATGCGTCCCCTGATGAGGCAATGTTTTGTTATTAAAGTATCTCTACAATTGCCCTTTATACATATACAAAACGTATTGATATGTGTTTTTTGGCAGTGTTTATATTTTGTTTATGTTGTCTAATTTTGCCAGGACGCTATGATATGCGCATGTGATGCCGGAATTGCTGTGGGCAGGAGTGATAGTTCCAGTGTGGCGATGAAGTCCATGACCGGAACTTGCGTTGATGTGCGCCTGCGCACTTAGGTGTTGTGTTATCTTGTGGGCACCGGAGGTTGCGTGCAGGTGCGCACGCGCGCCTGTAATGCCAGGACGTCGGCAAGATGGTGCGTACTTATTTATACGTTGTTATAGCCACAAGCGCATGGGCACCGGAAGTTACGTGTGGGTGCGCATGCGCAATGTGGATGTCGAGACGCCGGTATACATTTTAGTCTACACTTGTTTATATGGTGTTATGGTTACAAGCACAGGAAATAGGTAGGTGATGCTGGCACATGGTTAATAGGAGGGTGTATTTAAGGAGGCCTTTAATTTACTCATTAGGACGCTCCTTCATCATGGCGTAACATCTTTTAGCATATTATATCATGCTCCCCTGATGAACCTTGTTGAGAGGGGAAACGTGTCGGGAGATTCTCTGGCCCATGTTGGGATTCATTTTACCTCAGGGAACAGATGAATATTTGATTATATTTTCTTGCCCTTGATAGGGAAAGAGAGAGGGACTACTAGGGTTAGCCTTCTTCTGGCAGGGGCCGTCCTCATCAGGACGATGACCCCATAAGTACCTATCTTAAGGGACATAATAGGGCTGGTACAGGGTGAGTGTATGTTTGTTGGGCTTTTTTGTTTGAAATGTATAGGTACTGTATCTTGAGCCTCATTGAATAGTGTTGTTATTCCTCCCTGCTGTACCACCCTGAGTGTATCTATTGCTTTGTTTATATTTTGAGATAGTATCAACAATAGGGATTAGTTAGTATTTTAATTGGTAATAAATTTGTAGTTTTATTAGGGTTTTTTCTTCATTCTAGGATAGTACATTTTATTTATTGGCCAATATTTCTGTGCTGTTCTGTTTGATACAGATTTTCTATCATTGTAGAATTTTATTTCTTATGTATTAAACTGATTAGTTAACACATTCTCTGCTGGTGATTATTGAATTGAAAAAACTAAGATATCCTTAAAAGAACCCTCAGGAGTAAAGTTGAAACTGACACTTCCTGATCCAGATAAGTACTGTTAACCTTTCATAGATTGGATTATCATGCACATGGTGTCACCAGTTACTTTAAATTTTTCGGTGTAACGTGTCTGGTTTCTCATTTTACAGTTCTAAAATAAAAAAGTTGCCCTTGAACTTTGTATTTTTTTGTTTCAGTCCCCCTGAGACACTTGTTGCTATTCTGCAATACTAATATAGGAGGAGTCTAAAGTCCAGGACACCCTTAGGTTTCCAAAACCAAACAGAAAATTACATCTGAATACCCCAGCAAGTAATGGATGAAGGGCCCTTTAAATTTTTTTTTTTTTTTTTTTTTTTTTTTTTTTTTAAGGCTGTATTTGGAACATGGCTGCTACATTGGCAAGCTTTTCCAACAGGGAAATCATTAATCTAGATCAGTTATTTTTAAGCCTTTGCACAATGTCATGAGACACCAATATTGCATATCTTTGTGGGGTTTTTTGGGAGGAAGGTACAGCCCTGTCCGGAACCTACACCCTATATATATAAAGCCCTAACACTATAAAAATGTCCCGACATGTTTCTATGTTCCTCACAACACTTCATCAGGGGACTTAGTATGGAACCTGACAGATACACAAACCAGGCGCCGAATCTGTCAGGTTGCCGGGTTACAGGTCAGCTGTTCAGTCATGTGACCGGCTGCGGCGCCGAGACCGGAAGTGCGGGTGGCGCGCTTGGCGCTCCGGACCGCAATTATTGCCGGCATTTGCAGCTTGTGACTGCAGCTGCCCCTCTCACCTGAGGAGAGAGGATCCCACCATAGGTCTGTTTTGGGGATCATCTGTCTGGAGGATCTCCAATAATGCGCTGCATCATTGTAACGGTGTCGGTTTGTGAGTATATGATAAACCTGCGGAGTAGAGCAGTTTTTTCTGTTCATATAACCACTTGGGATTTTGCTAATCTCTATCTAGCAGGACTTGCGTGGTATTTTGAGTATGGTATGCTTTTGAATGGGAACTGTTTTCTCTGACACTTGTGGAATACTCATTGGCATAGGTGAGGAGTGTATCCATTACATGTTTAAATACCGGATGGTATGGATCCCATATACCAGTGTTTATATTGAGAGTATGATATTCTTCTGACTGGGAACTTTTTTATGACATCTGTGGGAGATTCATTGGTATATGTGAGGAGTGTATTCATTACATGTTTATATACCGGATAGTATGGTTTTTCATATACCAGTGTTTCATAGATTACTAAATTATCATCCCAGGATAACTTTTGCCATATATACACATGTTTTTGTATTCTGAATCTGTCCTTATATACAGGAAATACCACTTTGACCTGAGAGGCAAAAAATTTGGGGTCATTGCTGGGACAGTGTTATAAATAAATAAATATATATATAATATATATATATATATATATATATATATATATATATATATATATTCATTCCAATTGACACGTTACTGGGAACTTTGCCGCATTTATTATCTTTAGGGAGTCGAGTGGATACCATACCACTTTTCCAATGTTTTTTTTTATCTCCTTTGTTTATATAGAGGTCTGCAGTGGACACCATACCACTGTCCTCTTTATTTTTGGTGGAATGACCATTAATCCTCCATATACTCGGTGAATCAACCGTTTAGACAAATTCTGTAGTATAGGACCTGAGTGTTTTGGTCCTTTATCTATTCTGGACCACTTTTGCCCCGCACTTTTATATTTTCCATACTAAGTCCCCTGATGAAGTGTTGTGAGGGACATAGAAACATGTCGGGACATTTTTAGTGTTAGGGATTTATATATATATAGGGTGTAGGATCCGGACAGGGCCGCCCTTTTCGGGGCGCACTCCCTGTGTGTCTTTAGGGTGAGCTAGAATTTTTTTGTAGGTTGTTTTCCTTTTCTCATTTTTTAGAGATTATCATTAAAAGTGAAGTTTTAATACATGATTTATGTTGGTTAGGATAACGTCATTTGAGCAATTAAGTTAATTTTTTTTTTTTAACCCTTTCAGATTTATATAACTGAACAGTTTGGTCATATTCCAATCTTTTGTATTTGAAAATAACAAGACAATGCAATACTCACACTTGTAGACATTTTGGTTCACAACTCAGAACTTTGACCACTAGGATATTATGACAAAGTCCATCCTATTATATTCCACCCCGAAGCCTCAAGGATTTTCAGATCCACGAGTCAATGAAGTACTTTCTGCTAGGAACATTAGGCTCCGACTACAGACTTCAATGGCAAAATTTGCTGAATTACCTTGTTGGCCCTGGATGATCACAAACTGATATTGTTGATGTTCCTCTATAGGATCCGGTGCCAAATCCTCTACTACCTCCACCTTGGGGTCACATTCAGAGACTTTTCATGGAAAATTAGGGTAGTTCATGACACAGCTGAGTGCCGAGAAGAGGGGTCTTGAACAAAGGTTATTATACATTGCAATGGCTTCTCTAGTGACCACCTTCCAGCTACCTGGTGGAGGAGATTGGTCCGGATGTTTTTGCCAGTGGATATACACTCGATAATTTGTGTCTGCTTCCTCCCAGGGATAAATTCCAGTTGAAAAAGCACCGAATTCCAAAGACTCGCCATCTCTTAAATTGCATAACTCAGACATATATGGAATTATATGGGACATGGCTGAAACCAGGCTCCCTACATGTTTGTCATCATATCAAACCTACACACTCTGGTTTGACTAGTCTTTATCCATGAGCAACACATTGTTGAGCTTTAGGTCCATGTGCACCAATCCTCTGGAGTGCATGTAGTCAGGAGCACCAGATATTTGGGTTGCGCACCTCTTTATGGCTTCCTCTGGAATTCCAACCTGCAAAAATCAGTTCAACATCATTAGACACAGTTGTGTGCTACCATAAAGAGCTTCTATATATTGGACTATGGTGATTAGTGTGGTTGGTGCTGCTATAGATAAATTGGTTATTGATGTCCATGTTGTATCAAACATTGCACTGTAATAGTGCCTTCATCCATCCCTTGTAGGGTTGGTCGCCAAGTGACAGTGTGTCATATCTATCATTAGAGATGTAGCTGGGTGTTTCTAGCCTTTGGTATTTCACAAGAAGGGTTATGCTATAAACAGAACATGTGGAGTAGCCTTTCTTACCTCAGCATCGATGAGATGAAAGAATGTGCCAGCCGTTGCGATCCTCTGTCATGACATTAATAATCTATCATAACGATTGGGTATGTGGTGATTATTCTTGGGTGCTTGGAGAGAGAAATTAACAGACCGCTCTGTCAGACAGGTGTTCAACCTGGTCCTTTCCTTTCTTACCAGTTTCACACCAGAGGTTCCCCTTTTCGAGATCACCTATTTTTTCCTGCACGGTAAATGCCGTACAAACATAAAATTCAAATCGGTGAAGTACTAACAAAAAGGTACAAAAATGCACACAGCATCATAAACTGATAAATATGGTTATGGATTCTGGATTTCTGCAGCACAAATACAATCTTGTTGAAGTGTTATGCATTCTGTAAAAGCAGTATTTTTGGCACTGTAGAAACTAAGACTAAAGCTGTGATAGTATAACATACTGTTTTTTGTTTCTTGTACATCCTGCCTTCAGAAACCGTCAAAAAGATGAAACCTCACCCCCTCCCCCCCCAAAAAAAAAAAAATTATCCCACTAAAACTACAAGTTTATCTAGCAAAAATAATCCATCATGGAATTGCTAGAAATTGTGAAATTCGCGATCACTATTGATGCCATAAAAAAACACTCGTGCTTCAAAAAAACTCGCTGGACAAAGTTTTTTTTTCTTACAATAAATCAAGAAAAGTCTGGTCATTACAGCCTAAAATTTTAGAAGTTATGAGCACCAGGATATTCTAACTAAAGCTGTCCAATCATATCCCACCATGAAGCCTCAAACTGTTTCAGGAGTACATTAAAGATTCAAATGAAGTACTTTCCACTAGGAACATCAGGCCCAGACTACAGACTTCCATAGCAAGACTTTCTGTATTATCTTGTTGGTCTTGGATGATTATTAACAGTGTTGATGGTCTTCTACAAGATCTGGTGCCAAAACCTTTAATTCCACCTTGGGGTCACATTCAGAGACTTTCCAGGGGAAATCAAGATGGTTAACAGAGAAGAGTGCCATGAAGTAGGGTCTTTAACAAGGAGGTTATTATACATTGCAATGGATTCTCTAGTGACCATCTCACAGCTACTTGGTGGAGGAGTATGGTCAGAATATTTTCACCAGGAGATGTACTCCTAGGTAATTTGTTTAAACCACTTTTATCCCTGGAAGGAACCGGTGGATACTGACAAAGAGCTGCAAAAGCACAGATGTCTATGCTTAGGTCCAAAACTAAGAATTGGTCCTTTCAATTGCATAATGGGACTTTATATGGGACTTTTGTTTGACTTCGAATCTGGGGAGCCTGGTTTCAGCAAAGTCTGCAAGCTTTATATGATGAGTCTGTCCCTAAGCAACACCTTCTCAGGCTTTTGGTCCCTGTGCACCAGTCCTCTGGAATGCATGTAGTCAAGAGCACCAGATATTTGGGTTGCACACTTTTATGGCTTCCTCTGGAATTCCAACCTGCAGAAATCAGATCAGCATCATTAGCTATAGTTTTGTACTAACATAAAGGGCTTCTATATGTTGGATTATGGTGGTTGGTGCATTTGATGCTGCTGTAGATTCAGTGGTTACTCTAATGGCCATGTTTCAAAATCCCAGATGTCTATGCTTGGGTCCAAGACTAAGAACTCGTCATTCTTTAAATTGCGTAACTCAGGAGACATATATGGAATTATATGGGACATGGCTGAAACCAGACTCCCCGCAAGCTAGATATGATGACACTTTATCCATGAGCAACACATGTCGGGCTTTAGGTCCCTGTGCACCAATCTTATGGAATGGATGTAGTAAAGAGCACCAGATATTTGGGTTGTGCACTTCTTTATGGCTTCCTCCAGAATTCCAACATGACATGAGCTTGTTATATGTATGATTAGAGATGGAGCTGGGTATCTCTAGCATTTTTGTATCTCTAAACAAATAGAACATATGGAGCAGCCTTTTTTACCTCTGCATTGAGATGAAAAAATGTGCCATCAGTTGATATCCTGGGTCATAACATCTATCATATCAAAGTTTGGCTACGTGGTGATTATTCTTGGGTGCTCAGAGATTGACAAACAGCTCTATCAGAAAGGTGTTCAACCTGGTCCTGTCCTTTACTAGTTTCACAGCCAGTGATTCTCCTAAACGGTAAATAATAAAATGTATAAAGAATTTAGAATACAAGTCAAACACCACAAGAAGGGGTGAATCCTCCAGTAATGAAGGAGTTAAACAAAGTGACACGAACGCTATCCACTCAGATTTTGCCCCTGATATAACAAGTCTAATATTTTGCAGCTCCCATCCTTGTCAGAGATTGGGCCAAACAGGTATTTCTATAATACAGTAAATTTGTATTGGGGTCACTTTCGTTCCATTGCTCCACATGAAATGCTCTGACCAGGAACAAGCGGATCTGAGTCACTTTGCCAGCATTCTGAAGATGGGAATTTCCTATCACAGCCATGTTTCCACATATAAGAAATTAGAGGCTGAAATAGGGATCTGTATGAAAGCTCTTCAGTCTGGTGCTTAGTATCGGGGTGGGAATTGCTGTGCACTATGTTGGATAAGTACTGTTTGAACTTTAATACACTGGATTATCATATACATGGCGTTACCAGTTACTCAATTTTTCGGTCAAACGCTTATGGTTTCTCGTTTGAGTTCTAAAATAGAAAAAGGAGGAGCTTTTTAACTTTTATTTTTTTTTTTTTTTTTATGTTCCATTTTTTCCTTGTATTTTTTAGTTCCCCTGAGACTTGTTGCTATTATGCAATTCTAATATAGGAAGAGTCTAAAGTCCAGGACACCCTTGTTTTCAAAACCAACAGAAAATGACATCTCAATACCCTGGCAATTAATGGGTGAATGGGCCTATCTTTTAGCCTGTGTCCAGAACATGGCTGCCACATTGGCTTAAGGGCAAGTTTTTCCAACAGGAAAAATCATTAATCTGAATCAGTTATATTTAGGTCTTTGCACAATATCATAAGTGACACCAGTATTGCTTATATTTATATCTGGGTATCTCTAACTTTTTTGTATCTCTAAACAAATAGAACTTGTGGAGTAGCCTTTCTTACCTCCACATTGAGAGGAGATTACAACAGCTGGCACATTGTTTCATGAGTCATAATATAATCTATCATATCGATTGAAGATATGATAGGTGGTGATTTATTCTTCGGTGCTGGGAGAGAAATTAACAAAGAAAACACTTTTACAGAAATGTTCAACCTGGTCCTGTCCTTTCTTACCAGTTTCACACCAGGGTTCCACTAAAGAACAAAAAATTTCTCTTCACGACACCTATTTTTCCTGCACGGTAAATGCCGTACAAAGAAATTCAAATCAATCAGTCATGTATTAACAAAGGTAGAAGAATGTGCGCAGCATCATAAACTGATAAATATTATGGGTCCTGGCTGTCAGCAGCACAAATAAAATTTTTCTTGGAGTGTTATGTATTCTGTAAAAGAAGTATTTTAGGTATTATAGAAACTAAGATACTAAAGCTGGGATTTTGTAACACAAACTATGGTTTTGTGTTTCTTGCACATCCTGCCTTCAAAAACTGATTAAAAATGTTTAACCCCCCCCCCCAAAAAAAAAATAATATATATATATATATATATATATATATATATTATACCACTAAATCTATAAGTTTATCTAGCAAAAAATAATCCATCACAGAATTACTAGAAATTGTGAAATTCACTATCTCCATTGATGCAATTAAAAATTAACTTGTGCTTCAAAAAAACTCATTGGACAAAGTTTTTTGTTTCTTAGAATTCACTCACAGACCTAAATCTAAAATCGCCTATGTCGCTTAAATTTGTAGCAAAAAATTCAGTGAAGAAAAAAACCCAATTAAAAAATAACTTGATATGCCTTAAAAGAATGCCCTCCAAAATGGAGGACCCACAGCAACAAACACCAAAACTTGTTCTCCTAGAGAGGAAGAAATGCTGGTTCCTCTAAAACTAAATATCCAATATAGTGGTACTGACCCAAAGGGTGAAGATTGCCCCCCTCGGCGGAGTAGTCGCCCCAACAGGAGTGGCCCTACCTATTGAGAGCGCACCCTAGGTCAGACCCCATGAACAGATCCGAAAATGATACCAGCAGGACTCCCATATGTGCTATAGACACTCGAGGAGACACAATTCTATCCACATAAAATCATTCTTTTTAGTCACATGTACAAAACAAGAAAAAAAGAAAAGGAAAAAAAAAAAAACTGTTGTATCATTGATTCAGAAACCTGTGTGATTTGTTCAAGACCCACAAACAAAAACAAAAACGTTCCGTTGTATCATTAATTCAAAAACCCGTGTGATTTGTTCAAGACCCGACGCGTTTCCCCCAGAAATTCTATAGGGTTCATCAGGGGTAACAAGAGAACATTTAGCCAACAAGACTAAAATCACAGCATACATAGACTAATAGATAAAGATACTTAGCAACGATATCCTTAATGGTGGTAATGCCGTCAAGATAATCCAATAAGATACAGATTGATGATGTGTCTGATACCTCAGTGTGGACGATACTGCCATGCAACCATGCTCCCCATGGAGATCTTTAAAGTGGACACCACCGGAAGTGATCTCACAAACCAAACCATCACTTCCTGTCTCCTCACCCCCCCCCCCCCACGGAGATCAATTCAGGCCCGCAGAGGGAGTAGAGATCTCGCATTCGCAGGTCACATGGGAAGAGCAGGTCGCCCCCTGTTGGTGGTAAGTGAGGCGTCTACCGCCACTAACACCACATAACATCGCTGCAGAGGTGCGACGGATGTACATGCGCAGACGCCGTTCAGAGCAAAACGCTACTCGATGGTGCAACATCCCAGCGCCAATACAAACATAACAGCGAACATATATGTGTACTTTGCCGTATCAAAATCATCCAATCTATAAATAGGAGTGTAATAGAGAGGGAAGCATGAAGTATCGCCACCTGAGGATCATAATCGGATAATAAAAGATCAGAATAGATGTGTTGGTGGACAATCCTGTCCCTATAAGCCAACACTGGCACGATCACCAAAGTGAACCTTCATACCTTTAGGATATTATATAGATATAGAAAATACAGTTAAAACACCTTTGTCATAAACAATAGATATACGGCTATACCCAGTACTTAATTGTAAAAATATACTGTAGTGAACTCATTTGAATATATAAAGTAATAAATGATGTTACAAGAAGCAGCCAAAATACAGTAACTCATTCAGGCCACTCGGTTGCATAGTTTTGAGCCTATACGTCCATTCAGTCTCCTTACAGAGGAGGATTTTATCTATGTCACCTTTTCTAGAGGAAGTCTGGATTTTTTTCAATACAAACAGAGACAAGTATAATCACCCTTGTGGTACTCCCACACATGACGGGCCAATGGGGTGTCTCTGCGATGTCTCACATCCCCCAAATGTTCACCTATCCTAGTTTTGATATATCTAGTTGTTTTTCCTACATACTGTTTTTTACATTGACAGGTGCAGAGATAGACTACCCCTTTAGAGTAACAATTGAAGAATTCTCAAATCCTGAAGATTTGTCCTGTGACCTGACACACAAATTCCTTGGTTTTTTGCACATAGGGGCATGATACACACTTACCACAATTGTACATACCAATAGGTCTACGTTCTAACCAAGACTGGGGTTTGGGTGGAGGGGTGTAGTGACTATGTATTAATCTATCTTGCAGGGACCTCCCTCTCCCATATGTCAGAGGGTCTAAATGGATCAACTCCTTCCAAGTCCTTGTCAGCTCGTAATATATCCCAGTATTTCCTCAAGATCTTATATACTTCATCACTACAATCATCATACGTCCCAATTACGCTCACTATCGATTTCTCTTGGTCTCTTTTTGGACTAGGGTTGAGAAGGGACGTTCTTTCCTTCTCCAAGGCATATTTAAAGGCCGATTTTAAAATCGGCAAAGGATAACCCCTATCCAGAAAACGTTCCTTCAGGTCATTGGACTGTGCATAGAATTCTTCAATGTTTGAGCAGTTACGCCTCATCCTAGGATATTGTCCCTTAGGGATACCTCGTTTTAAACTTGGTTGATGGTGGCTCTCCCATCTCAGTAGATTATTAGTTGATGTAGTTTTCCTAAAGTTGGTTTTGTAGGTTACCGGCTTCATCTTTCCAGATTTTAACATCCAAAAATGATATTTCTCTCATGGATTTCTGAGGAAAAACTAAGACCAATTTCATTGATGGTAAGAGTATCAATGAAAGAATGAAAGTGAGCCTCAGTGCCCTGCCACAATATGAAAACGTCATTGATGCATCTCACCCACAATAAAATACATGAGGTATAGATCTCCAAAGCCTCACTGAACACCAGGGTCTTCTCCCACCAGCCCAGGAACAAATTTGCATACGAGGGAGCACATGGGCTCCCCATAGCTGTGCCCCTGAGCTGGTGGTAGACCCTGGGTCCATACAGAAAAATTATGGGTGAGTACAAATTCCAAAAGTTGGAGTACCAGTGTTATGATTGGCATGCCTGTTGCTTCTAGTATGCAAAAAAGATTCAACCGCCTTCAGTCCATAAGAATGGGGAATACTACTGTAGAGAGCCTCTACATCCACCGAGGCCAATTTTACATCGGCATCCACCGAGATTCCTTCCAATTTTCTAAGCAAGTCCGAGGTATCCCTCAAGTAGGAGGGCAAAGTGACCACAAATTCCCTCAAGATTTCATCTAGGTAAATCCCGATGTTTTGTGTGAGCGACTCAATTCCGGACACTATTGGGCGTCCCTTCAGAGGGACTAGTCCCTTATGGATTTTGGGCAAGGCATAGAATGTCGCTATTCTAGGTTTTTTTGGTAATAAGAATTGTGATTCTTCTTTAGATAGTGATCCCATCTCCATCCCTTCAATCACGATGTTTTCTAGTTCCTTCAAGAAAATCTCCGTAGGGTCACCAGGAAGTATAGCATAATTAGAGCGGTCATTAAGTATTTTTAAACACATTGTTATATTTTTCATGATCCAAGATAACTATATTGCCCCCCTTATCGGAGGGCTTAATTATCAAATTGACATCTGACTCGAGAGATAACAGAGCCTGCATTTCTGTCCCTGAGAAGTTATTCTTATTAGCTCTATTTCCATATTTTTTGCTAACATTTCCAGCTCTTGTGTGACCAATTTGAGAAAAACATCAATTTCAGGGGTTACCTGTGGTGGGGGAATCGAGTACTTTTCTTTTTCAGTGTAGTAAACCCCTACCCTTTGCCCCCTCATTCTCCTCTATCAATTCTTCCAAAATCCTCATCCCTGATAAATCCTCCTCCAAAATACTATATTCCTCACATCTATTTTGATCTACATTTTTGAAGAATTTATGCCATTTTAGTTTTCTCACAAATAAATTTAGGTCTTTAATCCATGTAAATTCCTTAAATCTAGTAATTGGCACAAAAGAGAGGCCCCTAGATAGAATCTTTAATTCCTCCTGACTAAGTAGTCGTTCGGATAAATTAATTAATTGATTTTCTTTGCTTTTGCTACTCTATTGGCTATACTCGTTGCCTCCTCTAGGGGAACCTCCGCCTGCTCTAAAAAAAAAAAAAAGGGAGCCATAGAGGAGGATGATGAGGACAAGGAATTTGATGATGAAGAGGACGCCATCTTTTGGTGTTGATAATATCTGGGGAACTGAGATCTTCTGTCTGATTGTTGGGGATATTGATTCTGCCATCTATTAAAGTGTCTCCTATTCGAGTACTGGGAGAATCTACCTCTTCCTCGAGAGGGATTACCTCTCGTATTTCTAATGGTATTTTGTCCGTTTCTATCGATGGATTCTTGGTCAGATGGGGAAATGTCTGTTTCTATGTTTTCACCCTCAAACAAATGTGAGAAGACCTTACCCTCTTTAAATTCAGTTAGATCACAACTGAACTGTTTATGTTTATGTTCCTGTATGTTCTGTCGATATCTCTCAACAGCCGTTTTCAACAAGGTTTCTCTCCTTGCGAAATCAGGGTCAGTTTTGAGATTTAATGCTTTTTCTTTTAGTTCCTTTAATTGTTTGGAGGTTTTCTCTAGTGTGATTTTTTCTTCCTCAAGCAAAAATCCCATCAGTCTCACAGATGAGCTGATGAGTTCTTGCTCCCATTTTTTTTATCAATAAAGGGGATCTTGAACGAGGTGATGGACTCACATTTGACCTAAGACCTCTTGGGACAATATTATGCTTAATAATGCCAATTGTCATTATCCCTTATCATTGTACTCATTTGACTTATGTAATGTATGTAACCCCCTCGAATGTACAGCGCCCTGGAATCAATGGCGCTTTAAAATAGATCACTATATCACTATATCACTATCACTATATCCTATCACTATATCACTATATCACGCACATATGGGAGTCCTGCTGGTATCCTTTAGGAACTGTTTTAAGGGGTCTGACCTAGGGTGTGCCTCTCAATAGGTGGGCCGCTACTGTTGGGGCGACTACTCCGCCGAGGGGGCAATCTTCACCCTTTGGGTCAGTACCACTATATTGGATATTTAGATTTAGAGGAACCAGCATTTCTTCCTCTCTAGGAGAACAAATTTTGGTGTTTGTTGCTGTGGGTCCTCCATTTTGGAGGGCATTCTTTTAATGCATATCAAGTAAGTTATTTTTTAATTGTTTTTTTTTTTCTTCACTGTGAATTCTTAGAATTCAACAAGAAAAGTCTGTCCATTACAGCCTAAAACTTTGAAATTTTGAGCACCAGAATATTGTAACAGAAGCTGTCCGATCATATCCCACCATGAAGCCTCAAAAGATTTTTAGGAGTACATCAAAGATTCAAATGAAGTACTTTCCACTAGGAACATCAGGCCCAGACTAAAGACTTCCATAGCAACTTTCTGCTCATCTTGTTGGTCCTGGATGAGTAATAAGAGTGTCGATGGTCTTCTACAAGATCTGGTGCTAAAACTTTACTTCACTTCCATCTTGGTCACATTCAGAGACTTTCCATTGGAAATTAAGATTATTAACCTTGACCAGAGTGCCATGAAGTAGGGTCCTGAACAAGGAGGTGGTTATACATTGCAATGGCTTCTCTAGTGACCACCTCACAGCTACCTGGTGGAGTATGGTCAGAATATTTTCACCAAAAGATTTAACTCCTAGGTAATTTGTTTAAACAGATTTTTATCCCTGGAAGGAACCAGTGGATACTAACACAAAGAACTGTAAAAGCCCAGATTTCTATGCGTGGGTCCAAAACTAAGAATTAGTCCTTTAAATTGCATAATGGGACTTTATATGGGACTTTTGTTTGACTCTGAATCTGGGGAGCCTGGTTTCAGCAAAGTCCGCAAGCTTTATATAAAGTCTTTGTCCCTGAGCAACACCTTGTTAGACCTTAAGTCCCTGTGCACCAGTCCCCTGGAATGCAAGTAGTCAAGAGCACCAGATATTTGGGTTGCACACCTTTTTGGCTTCTTCTGGAATTCCAACCTGCAGAAATCAGATCGGCATTAGCTATAGTTGTGTACTGCCATAAAGGGCTTCTATATATTGGACTATGGTGGTTGGTGCAGTTGATGCTGCTGTAGGTTCAGTGGTTACTCTAATGGCTATGTTTTTAACTTAGCCCTTTAGTGGAGCCTTCATCACCCCTTTGTTGCTAGGGACAGGAGCTTGTTATGGATCATTAGGGATGTATCTCACCATAAGAAGGGTTATGTTGTAAATAGAATATGTAGAGAAGGCATTTCTTACCAAAGTATTAATGAGATGATAAAATGAGCCAGCTGTTAGAATCTCCTGAGTCATGACATGACAATCTATTGAATTGCTGAAGCTTGGAAATGTGCTTATTCTTGGGTGCTCATAGAGAGCTCGACAGACAGCTCTAAAGTGATCAAACTGGTCCAATCATTAGTAGTTTCACAACCGAAGAGCAAAAAATAAAATGTTCAATAAAGAATTGGCATAAAAATTAAACACCCATATTTCTTCACAAGATCATTATTTTCCCTACAAGGTAAATGCCTTACAAACCTAAAATGCAAAGCAATTTAAAAAGTCTTGTATATGCAAAAAGGTACAAAACAAAAAACCTTCCAGCATCAGAACCAGAAAAGTATTGTTATGGATCTTGGAATTAAAGGGGTTTTATCGTTACAAAGATCATATCTCAGAATATGGGGACAGTAAAAACAAGCACTTTTATAATTGGGTTGCATTACCTCTGTCGCTTGGTTTAGCAGATATGAGCTTTTCTGTAAATCTGTGTTCTATTTCTGCTATTGCTGGTCTGACACGCCCCCTGGATGTTTCCCACCCCCTTGACACACCCCCTGCACTGATTGGCTGGCTGACATTTCATTCAGCCTGTTGGGATATGGCCCTAGGCAGGAAACGCCCCAGCCACACCCCCTGTGCCATGATTGGCTGCCTGCACACTGTGTATACTCCCCTCTGAGCTGTTAAAATCGATAATAAAACCAAGGTCTGCTGTCTCTATATACATCTCCCAGCTCTAGGGTGAAGGATCTGGGCAATTACTGCCTATTTAAAGGGCTTTTGCCAAGAGGTTGATTTACCTCCTCACAGATCCAGTCCTTAAGCTGCTACTTTGTAAAGAGGGCGTTTTGTTCCTCAGATCTAATGCAAGCCCCGCCTCCTTATGACGTCATCTGTAGTGTATAACCTAAAGATTCAACTCAGTATGTGTTCAAGTTGTCTGTAGTCTAGTGCATAGCTGATTCACTCTGCAAGAGAGAGGTTGGGAGTTCAAGTCCCATCAGTAGTTTTTTATTTTTTTATTTTATATATTGTACACATGTAAAGAGAAAGATATGAATGTGTAGACATCTATAATTTTTATTTATACACACAAAGCTCCCCTATATAGTGCCCCATCCTCGGTCACACCAAGCACTTCCAACATATGTGATACAATGCATATACTCTAGTGCAGTGTTCCCCAACTCCAGTCCTTAAGGCACACCAACAGGTCATGTTTTCAGGATCTCCCACAGAATGCACTGACAGTAATTATATCACCTGTGCAGAATGCACTGACAATAATGACTTCACCTGTGCAATGCTAAGGAAATCCAGAAAACATGACCTGTTGGTGTGCCTTGAGGACTAGGGTTGGGAACCTTTGCTCTAGTGGCTGAGATGATATAGGGGAGGTGTGGTGTGTGTGTGTGGGGTGTGTGTGTGTGGGGTGTGTGTGTGTGTGGGGTGTATATATATATATTTATATTTTCTCATTATAGACATTGACATGTATAGTTTAGGTCTCTCTACATAGGTGTAGCATTTAGGGGGGAGGGGGGGGAGATACTCTGAGAGGGACTAGAACTCCAAACCCCTACCTTGTAAAGCTAAAGCTCTACCGCTGCACCACCAGCCAAAGTTCATTATAAGTTGAGTAGGGTCTTCTCTCAAAGCTGATTGCTTCTCACCCCATTGTTTTCACTCACATGTCACTGACAGCAACCAGAGATCTTTACTTGAAGCTGAAATTTGTCCTTGTAGTTGAGTATAGGTCTCTTCCTGTTGTCAGTACAATTTGGGTGAACACCACTAGAACAGAAGTTAAAGCTGCTGGGCTTTGTGTCATTTGTGTGTAAACTAAGATATAACAGCTGCTTGTGGAGCCTGAAGGCTGCAGACATATGCATGCAGGAGGCTACAGAGCTGTTATATCCAGACAACCTTCTGCATCCCCTACTTCATACAAAATGTCACAGCTATTCAGTGAGGGGAGACACGCCTCCTGGGAGGGGAGACACGCCCCTGGATTTCAAATTCAATCTCAGAATTAGCTGAAGAGCATGAGCAGCTCAAAACGATAACTCCTTTAAGCAGCACAAGACAATTTTTCTTGTTTAGTGTTCTGTAAATGCACTAGTTTGTGTGTTATCAAAGCTTTAGTCTCTGGGTTCTACAATACCAAAAACTACTGTTTTTGTATTTTGTGCATCCTGCCTTCAAAAACAGATACAAATTGTAGTTTTAAAGTTATTCAGCTTTTTTTTTTTAGTCTAGCATAAAATAACCTGTAATACAGCTTTATCTGAAATACTCCTGGAATGAGGCAACATACAAAAATGATTTTAAAACTTAACATTTTTCTTTATATAAGAAAATGACTTGTTTAGTTTTGAAATTAAAGTGCTTGAGGACAAACAACTAATTGGACAGACTACAAAGAACTATCAGGGCCTCCCCCAAACATCTGAGAGTTGTTGGATGTCAATACAGAAGACTTTTTTTGAGGGGGGGGGGGGGGGTTTTTCTGCCTAACATTTTCAAATAAAAAAAGGGAAGGGGGAAGTGACCGTGTATGTGCATGACTCTATCCATTCAATTCTTTGAGTTATGGTAAGCGTCTTCATACAGGTTCATCAACAAAGTAAGTTATGGCTCTTGGAATATAGAAAGCTAAAACTAGTTCTATAGATTTAATGGTTTGGATTACCATGGGCATTCGTTACCGATTATTTCTCTTTTATATCGAAGTTTTTTCCTTTTCCTTTTTGATTTGTAAAATAGAAAAGGGAGACACTTTGAACGTTTTAATATTTGTATTTTCAGTGATTTCCTTTGCATGTATTTTTGTCTTTTCAGTCCCCTTGAGATACTTGTCGCTAAAGTCCCAGTACACCCTATATTTCAAACAAAATAGAAATGACTTATCTGAAGTAATGGGTGAAGGGTCCGATCTTTTAGGCTTCTGTCTGGAGAACTTTGAATCACGGGGACGTTTTTTCCAATGGGAAAATCATTCTCATATTTTAGGTTTTTGCACAATACCGTAAATGGCACACTTGCAGTATTGCTTAATTTTGGGAGGTACTTTTATCAATATTTACATTCCTTCAAATAGAAGTAAAAGGCTTACTGTACACTGACCATATGTAAACACATGTAGCATCTAACTTATACACTAAAGGTGCCCAGGTTTGACCCATAATTTGAAATCTGTTTTTTTTTTTTTAAGATTTTCTGACTGACACTTGTTTTTTGATTCCTTGCAATTGGGAAGCATTGTTTTTTGGACAGATACAAACATATTTGCAACTTACACTACGTTTCCCATTGACATCCACTTTGAAAACTTATACTGTCACGTATACGTTTTCAGCTTGAGAAAGCGCAGTGCCTTAAGTATTCTGTTCAAATTTAATGAATAGTTGATGGGAAATGCTAAATTGGATTTTGTCTACTTGCATAAAATGTTACCATGTTCATTTATTCATGTCACACTACCAGGTAACAAATTTTTCATCTGTTGAAAAAACGTAGTGTACAAACCCTTACAGGATAGAACACTTGTGGCATATCATTAGTATCACAGGTGGTTAATCCCTCCTCATGCAGTGTGCACACCTGTGCCAATTTCAGGTAATTGGTGGGTTGATAGGGTTTATATGGGCAGACCATTTTACCTGTTCCTCCCTACATTGCTAGAGTAGCACACATTCATCCATCTCCCTACAGGAGGGCAGCTGTATGTATATCCTTCTTGTTCACAGCAGCACTTATTTCTGTTTAATATGGTGTTTTTTCACTCTGTTCCCTGAAGAATCCTGTTTTAAATGTGAAATGCTTTGGAACATGTGACCATGTGAGGGGCTGTACATGGCAAGTCATCGCTGAAGTGGAGCCGCCCCTTTTGGGGCAATGTCATCACTGTTAGGAAGGGGCAGTAAAGGGAAAATATAGACCTGTAGGTGCACCACATCTTTCTTCCTTTCTCGCCATACCCATCGCAAACAGGATTGTAAACATGCTTGATTTTATAAATGTCTCAACCCATTGAGCTTGTTGACAGTGAAGATCCAGACCGTCATAGAAAGTTAGCAAACAGAAATATTCTGGATTTAAAAGCTCAATACTATTGTACCTCATGGTCTTAATGAGGTTCAGGATACTATAATCTGAATAGATGAGTTATAGAGTAGTGGTTAACTAATAGAGCTGGGAGACCATAGGTTTTGTGTTCGATTCCCACTTAGAATACAAGTTTTTAGTAGTAATTTTGAAAAATAAGTCTTATTGTTAAATATGTCATATTTATGTAGACACTGATTTTTAAGAATGTCTTTCAATTATTTAAATATTTAAAATATTTATATTTTAATTTGGTTCTGTGTATGTAGACATCTGACTTTGTATGTTTATTTTTATCTGTCCACTTAAGAGTTAATGATTGAGCTTATATATATATATATATATATAAAATATAAAATATATTATATATATATAATATATATATATATATATATATATATATATGAATGAAGGGATGCCTCCATTTTAGTTTCCTGCACCCCACCCACTTTCACAGGCTATTATGAGTGCAGCTTGCAAGGTTGGTGTTTTTTTTTTTTATTTCTTTCTCTCTGGATAATGGAGGTCTGTTGACCCAATGAGAGGCCTGAATTTGGCTTTATTGAGAGGTAAAGATAGCGTAGGACCACCCGACCTGAGATCACGTAAATTCGTGGGTGGCTAAAGCATTTTTTGATCAAAAACATGTGAACTAAGAATCTGTGTTTTCATGTATGCTTTAGGTCCCTGGGCATCAATCCGCTGAAATGCATGTAGTCATGAGCATCAGATATTTGGATTGTGCACCTCTTTAGGGCTTCCTCTGGAATTCCAACCTGAAAGAAATAAATTTCAGCATCATTAGATATAGTTGTGTACTGCCACAAAGAGCTTCTATATATTGGTTAGTGTGATGCTGCTATAGGTAAATTGGTTACTCTGCTGGCCATCTTGTATCAAACATACTGTAAAGGAGCCCCCCACCACTCTGGTAGGGTCCAATGTGTCACTAAGGGACATGCGCTTGTTATATGTATCATTAGAGATGGAGCTGGGTATCTCTAGCCTTTGTATCTCTTAACAAATGGAACATGTGGAGTAGCCTTGCTTGCCTCCACATTGAGATGGAAGAATGTGCCAGCTGTTGCAATAAACTGAGTCATAACCTAATCTATTGTATCAAAGTTTGGATATATGGTTGTTTTTCATGGGTGCTCAGAGATTAACAGCTCTATCAAAAAGGTGTTCAACCTGTTCCTGTCTTTTCTTACCAGTTTCACAGCCAGTGATTCTCCTAAACAGTAAATGTATAAAGAATTTACAGTAAAAATCAAACACCGCAAAAGGTTAATCCTCCAGTAATGAAGGGGGTAAACCTGAGGACGCTAACGCTATCCACTCAGAATTTGCCCCTATTATAACGAGTAATCTATTTTTTGCAGCCACCATGCCTGTCAGATGGGCCAACCAGGTATTTCTGTAATACAGTAAATTTGTATCGGGATCACTTTCGTTCCAGTGCTCCACATTAAATGCTTTGACCAGGAACAAGCGGATCTGTGAGAAGTCACTGTGCCAGCATTCTGCAGATGGCGAATTTCCCATCAGCCATATTTCCACATATAAGAAAATAGAGGCTGAAATAGGGATCTGTATGACAGCTCTTCAGTTAATATGGAGGGTGCTTGATATCAGGGTAGGCAGTGCTGTGCACCATGTTGGATAAGTACTGTTACACTTTCATAGATTGGATTATCATGGACATGGCGTCACCAGTTACTTTAAATATCAGTCTAACGTTTATGGTTTCTCGTTTTAGAGTTCTAAAATAGAGGAGGTGCTTTTGAACTCTTAACCCCTTCCTGATGGATGGTCATAATATGGCTTTCAGAAGGCAAGGAGGCCAACAAAAAATAGTCTTAACACCTTCTTAGCTAATGTGTTCTCTGTATTCTACAGGTTGATACACATCCTGCAATACCAACATGTAGGGTTTCTGTCATGCTTTAGCACTGTAAAAAAAATTCCAAAAATTTTTCTATTTTTGAAGTTTGTGTCACTGTACAAAAAAGTTATTGGTCACACAAAATGGCGCAAACACTTATGGATGTGAGTAGGGGCATTTATAGAGGGCTGAAGTGCACTTTTTATTGCTACCAGTTAGGAATACAGGCGCCTTTATTTTGGATCACTTTAATTTAAATTGTTATAGGATGTGAAATGACCCAAAAAAACAATTTTTGCGGTTGGAATGATTTTTTTCTTTGGAAAGGTCAGATCTATTAAAATAACATAATTAGTCTCATATGCTGAACACTGTAGGACACGGCAATACCAAATGTGTAGCTTTTTTTACAAATGAAAGGCCAAAGGGTGTTCAGCATTCCGAACCCTTTGATTTCACCGGGTGTTAGCTGCAATTAGCCATTAACACCCGGCGGCTGTGTAGTGGGATCAGGCTGCGATCCCGCTACAAATCCACTTACCAGTATCGGGACTAGAGATGAGCGATGTTCAAAAAATCGAGATCAACTTGATCTCGATTTTGTACAAAATCTTTTCGATCCGACCGCAATTCCCAATAAACTCAATGGGAGAAGATCCGCGTTATTTTTCAAACCACATTTTTTTCGCCATGTTACCCTCCCCCCCCCCCCCCCCCCCAAAAAAAAACGGAGCGGATTGCGATTGGGGATGCCTAAAATTAACATTTTTAACTTTTCACAATTTTTAAATCGCTCAACACTAATCAGGATGTATGGATACGTCCTATGTCGGTAAAAGATTAATATTTTTTTCTTGTATATTCCGTGCTTTTTTTTTTTCCTTTTTGTCTCCCTGAGACACTTGTTGCTCTGCGATAATAGAGGACGAGTCTTAAGTCCAGGACACCCTAATTTTTCCAAAACCAAACAGAAAATGACCTCTGAATACCCCAGCAAGTAATGGGTGAGGGGGACTATCTTTTAGGCTATGTCTGGGACATGGCTGCCACATTGTTTAAAAGGGCAAGTTTTTCCAACAGGAAATTCTTTTAAATCGATCAGTTAATTGTAGCTCTTTGCACAATATCATAAATGACACCAGTATTGCATATCTTTGTGGTTTTTTTTTTGGGGGGGGGTAGAGGGGAGTGAGGTACTTCTATTTCAATTAAGTAAAAATTGTATAAGGATTTGCTCACACTAAGTTTGACAATACATCAAAAAGTGTATGTTATAACTTTTGTAATAAACGTATGAAAAAAAAACATACCCTCGTTTTAGCTAACATTTGACAAAATAACGTAGTGTGCACGAAGCCTTACAGGGTAGGACACTTGTGGCATACCATCAGTATCACAGAGGGTTAATCACTCATCATGCAGTGTGCACACATGTGCTAATTACAGGTAATTGGTGGGTTGATGGGTTCATATGGGTGGACCAGTTTGACCTGTTCCTCCCTTCATTGCTAGGGTAGCACACGTTTATCCATCTCCCTACAGGAGAGCAGCTGTTCACTTTAGTATTGCTTTAACAATATTGATCCACTGACTAAAGTTTGTATATAATAATTTTACTGGTTCTACAATGGCACTTATGGCAGGGTCAGGCAGGCTTTAGGGGGTGAAGCAGGCTACTTTAATGAAAAGAAAAAAAAAATCCCTTACCTGCCCCACGCTCCCTTACAGCTCAGCTCCTCGGCAGTCTGTGCTCGGTGTGGGTGGCGTGATTTCATCGCGGCGTCCACGTCAGCACTGTAGGCCAGCACCTGCTTAGCTTAATGCCTAGCAGGCAGATAAGCAACTAATACCAGGCAGCCTGCCTTTGATTGCTCAGGCTGGCGGGCCCAGGCGTTCAGAGGTAGGAAGCGCCAGGCTCTGCGACCGCTGGCAGTGAACTGTTCGTTGCGGGCGCAGGAGCAGAATTGCCGTGGGAGCAGACATGCTAAGAGCCTGGGACCCATGGCAGCTGCTACGTCTGCTACTCCAGTAGTTTGCCCCTGGGCCAACACTTTACCTAACTGAACAGTTTGAAATAATATAACCAATCATCGTATTTGAAAATGACAAGAATATAATGGAATTCTTGTGGAAGTTTCTGGTTTATGACAGTGGCAACAACTGGGAATTTTGACCACCAGTATGAGATAATAATGGCCGTCCTATCATATCCCACCATGAAGTCTGTTTCAACTGCAGATCCAAGCGTCAATTAAGTACTTTACGTTTAGAACAGGCTTGGACTAGACTTTCATGGCAAGACTTCCTGCATTAGCTTGTTTGCCCCTGATGATCATGAACTGATATGGGGGGGGGGGGACCAAAATAGGGGGGGTGTACAGTTAATGTTGATGGTCCTCTACAACAGGGGTCCCCAACTCCAGCCCTCAAGGCCCAGCAACAGGTCGTTTTCTGGATTCCCTTAGCATTGTACAGGTGATATAATTATGCTGCACAGGTGATATAATTGTCAGTGCATTCTGTGGGAGATCCTGAAAACATGAGCTGTTGGTGGGTCTTGAGGACTGGAGTTGGGGACCTCTGCTCTACAAGATCTGGCACCAAAACCTCTACTACTTCCACCTTGGTGTCACATTCAGAGACTTTCCATGGGAAATTAAGATGGCCAACAACAGAGCTGAGTGGTGGAGAAGGTTATTAAACATTACAATGACTTATCTAGCGACCTTCTCCCAGCCACCTGGTGAAGTATGGTCAAAGTATTTTTGCCATTTAGATAGACAAGTTACAGATTAGTATGTTTGTATGTATAGGCAAATTATATACTGAGTCCTATATGGTTCAAAAAAGGCAGGTTCTCCAGACCTGCTAACAATACCTGCAATAAATATAGTAAAACCCCAAAAAACTTCAAAGACTTTCATATATCTTGTTCAAAAACACGCATCTCACTGACATTAGTCCATAACATATAGTGTCAGGCAATGCAAGTGCGACGTTTCGGGGAGAGCTCCTCCCCTTCCTCAAGCAGGAAGCTCTCCCTGAAATGTCGCACTTGCTGCGCGTCTTTGCCCGCTCTGGTGGTCGGCGTCTCCTGCTCCTCGAGGTGGGAGCGAACAATGGAATGAAAACGTTCGAACGGAAATGGAATGGCCGCGACTAAATACTGAGTCCCTTATTTACTGTTGCATTGCCTGACACTCTATATATTATGGACTAATGTCAGTGATGCGTGTTTTTTAACAAGATATATTAAAGTCTTTGAAGTTTTTACTGGTTCTACTACAGATTAGTATGTTTCCACTGCTTCCTCCCAGGGATGAAATCCAGTTGAAACAAGAAACTACTGCAAAAGCCCAGATGTGTTAGGCTTGAGTCCAAAACTGAGAACTCACCATCTTTTAAATTGCGTAACTCGAGACATATGTGGAATTGCATGGGACATTGCTGAAACCAGGCTCTCCACATGTTTAGTCATACAAAAGTCAGAAAGCTTGATAATGATAGTCTTTTCCATGAGCAACACGTTAGGCTTTAGGTCCCTGTGCACCAATCCTCTGGAATGCATGTAGTCAAGAACCCACTACTATATTATATATATATAATATATAATATATATTTTATAATATATATATATATATATTATATATTTATATATATATATATATATATATATATATATATATATATATATATTTTGCACCTCTTTATGGCTTCCTCTGGAATTCCAAGCTGCATAAATCAGATCATCATAATAAGATATAGTTGTGTACTACCAAAAAGAGCTGCTATATATTGTACTATAGTGGAGGTTAGTGTGGTTGGTGATGCTATAGGTGCATTTGTTACTCTGATGGTCATGTCAAACACTGCACTGTAATGGAGCCTTCATCCACCCCTTGTAGGGCCCAATGTGTTGCTAAAGGACATGAGTTTTCCGCATGTAACATTAGAGATATAGCTGGGTACTTCTAGGATTTGGTATTTTCCACTAAGAAGGGCCATGTTAATAGAACAGGTGGAGTAGCCTTTCCCCTGAATCGTTGAGATGAAACTATGTACCAGTTATTGCAATCTCCCGAGTCATGACATAATCCTAGCCGTATTGAAGTTTGGGTACGTGGTGATTATTCTTGGGTGCTTGGAGAACGAGATCCACAAAGACAGCTCTGTCAGAAAGGTGTTCAACCTGGTCCTGTCCTTTCTTACCCGCTTCGCAGCAAGTGGTTCACCTAAACAGTAAAAAATGATGTTCAAGAAAGAACTTATAATAAAAATTCAACACACAAATCCCCATTTTTCTTTACAATACCACGATTTTCCTTACACGGTAAATGCCTTAGACCTAAAATGCAAAGCAATTAGAAAGTCATGTATGTACAAAAATAAAATGCAGAGAGCATCATAAACAGAAATATTATGAATCTTGTATTCATGTATTCAGCAAAAGCAGTATTTTTTGGTATCCTAGACACTCATAAAATAAAACTGATGATATAACACTACCAGTAAAAATGTTAACCAGCAAAAAATAAGCAATCATACAGCTGACGTCTCCAGCTTACTTTTTCAAAAGTAAACAAACTGTACAAGTTTGGTATTGCAATAATACTGGCCCCGAAAATAAAATCCCCATGGTATTACTGTGCGATGAACAGCACAAATGCATTAAGCATAAGCCATCATGGAATTATTAGAAATGGTTATTAAATGAGATGTACCCATTGATGCCATGAAAAAAAAATTTGGTTTTTAGAATGCAACAATGGGGGAAGGTCTGGTTATTACAGCCTAAAATAGTCTCTTCACCAAAGGGTTCATCCTTGGTTTCACACTTTAAGGCTGGGGTCACACAGGGGTTTTTGATGCTTATTTAGCAGCAATATCTGAAAGCCAAAACCCAGAAGAGACGAAAGCCTTTATGAGACTTTCTGAAGGCTTCATTCCTAGTTTTGATTTACAAATACTGTAGCAAAATAAGCATAAAAATAATTGTGTGAATCCAGCCTAATAGTGGAGGCTAGAGGAGCTTGGCAACCATTTATCTACATTCTCTGCCTTTAGAAATTATATACTAATGTGATTGAATAGGCTTATTGAGGGTAATAAGGGAGACCTATACTTTGTCATTAGTCTACCCTGCATGGCCAGTTTTCTTCTGGCCTTGTACACATACCTGTGGTTTTGTCTTCAGCAAGTAGAACTTGGCCGTCGGTCCCCTGACCCAACCTCTTGATGACCCTGTCATCCGCTGTAATCTCCTCCACGGTTTTCCAGGTTGGCTCCATTGCTGCTAGAAATTGGTTGATTCTTGTTCTTGGGTGAAGGAGTAAATCAAGAAGTCCCATGAGTTGCCTCTGACTATAAAAGGGGAGCAGCTACTGGAGGTTGAGGTCATTCCCCTTCCATTGGATTATTGGATGTTAATGACCCTCTTAAGTTGCTAATGATGTAATCACCTAGACATTGAACATTTAGACTTTTTGTTCTATTAGCTGTGAATAGACTGACCAAGGAGCTGGACCATCCACTGGGGTATTAGGAAATCACCCACCTCAATTTTTAATAAATACTTTGGGGAAAGTCTTCCTTTTTGATGGACCAAAAAAAAGCCTACTGAGTTCTTATCTGAACTTTATGAAGTATTTGTCCATAAATGACTCCTATTTTTGGGGATGACTTATATTGTTATTAAAAAGGGATAACATTAATATTAACCTGCAATTCATCAGTAAATGAATCAGTGTAGAAGTCACAGGTGAGGCGGCCACACAACTTGTTTCTGCCGTTTCTGCATTCGTTTGGGTGCAATTTTTTAAACAACGGAAGCCTCTGATACAAGCTAAGCAGTGGCAGCATCACCTATGGGGTCCATTGTAAAATGTTTAATGCTGTTCTATAATATCAATATAGGCTTCAGTGCTTGTCTATACTTTTTTGTGGCATACAGATGTGACCGGCCATATGGAGGCCAATAGGACACTTTTGTCCTATTAGGCAATTTAATATGAATGTTTTGTCATTTTGGGAGCTCATGTGCATGCAAAATGGGCACTGAAAACATGGTGGATACCTAGAAGTAACTGCTGGCAACATATTCACACAGCCGACAGCAGTCTCTCCTGACCACCCCATAAACCTAATTACTGGTCACCATTTACAAGCTATTCCCTTTAAACCCTCTTCCCCACAGGATTGTTTGTCCTTTCGTCTTTTCTCTGACCTTGCAAGATCAATACGTTTTTTATTTATTTTTTCCCCTTCACAAAGCATCGAGGGCTTGCCCCTTTGGGGGGTGTAGTTATTTGTGGTCCATTTTTTTGTCTCGAAAATTTTTTATATTTTTATTCCAAATTTTTGAGAATGTAAAGTGCCCAAAAAAATTTCTTTTAAATTTTAGGTATTTGTTTTGATTTTATGAAAAAAATTTTTTGCCATTTTGGCATCATTTTTATTAGCATTTATTTGTAAAAATGGGAAAAAGTGGGGTTCTGAAGCTTCTATTTTCTTTAAAATATTCTTTACCTTTTCCCCGGGTCTTGGCCCCAAGGGGAGCAGTCCTTATGCAATAGTAATATGGAAAATTTTAAAAAAAATTAAATATTTGGTTTTCCCATTCTTTTTTGCCTATAGGTAGGGAGTAGTAAGATGGCGCCCTTCGGCCTTTTTAGGTCCCGGCTGCCATGACAACGGTCGGCATTACACAACTGGTTGGGGGTGGGGGCCAAAAGGGAATGGTGCACGTAAGTTTCTTTAAACCTTTATGCTATTATCTACCATTAAACAAGTTTACAAAGTGAGTCCCCTCCATACCCCCTAGGACCCTGTGACATACAAGTTCATGGGGCGTCGGTTTAATGAGTTTAGTGTGAGTGTTATTGTGTCCCTATTTATTTCATTGAAAATGAGACAAGGCTTGAGGGGCTCCCCCAAAAATTTGGGCGATACGAGGAGTATCAGGACCCCCCAAACACCTGAGTTAGTTATTGGATGTCATACAAAGACTTTTGTGTTTTTCCCTGCCGTTCAAAATAAAACAGGAGAGGGGAATGCCCATGTATGTCCCAAAAACTTATCCTTTCCCAATTATTTGATGTACCTGTATGAAAATTTTTCCAGAACTCTCCAAGTTTAGCTTTGGAATGTAGAAAGCAAAAACTGTTTCATGAAAATGTGCAGTTGGTGAGCAAAGGTAATGTAACATAAACTATACATTGTACATCATAAATAGCTTTATTCTATCAGACCCTATGGTAAGAGATACTGACTGTGTGTGATACATAATGTTATACTTCAATAGATTGCATTACCATGGACATGCGTTACCGTTTTTTTCACTTTTTTATAGTTTTTTTTTTTCTCCTTTGGATTTTAAAATAAAATAAGGGGGGGTTTTTAACTTTTAATATTTTATTTTAAATGTTTTCCTTTCATGGGTTTTGTGTTTTTCAGCCCCCCTGGATACTTGTTGCTAAACCCCCAGGACCCCATATTTTCAAACAAAACAGAAAATTTTTTTTACCTGAAACCCAGCAAGTAATGGGTGAAGAGTGTGTTGAGCGTTACTTTTGACTATTGCCTCGGTCGTGGTGGCATCGACGGATATTCGTTTGGTCGATGATGTTATCACGATGACCTTTTAAAGTTATGGGGAGAACAAACCTTCTTTTACACCCAACGGGCGGGAGAAGCGGGAAAAAAAATCCAAAACGTCAAATGGTACTGCTACTCTTAGGAAACCCAACTTGGGAAAGGGTTTGGGACTTTTTTTTCTGTGGCTTTTTAAACCTATCCTGTTTGTACCACGCTACCCCCTTAAACCTGATCACCCAAAATTTAAAAGTGAGAAGGCGTAGTTTAAACAAATTTTTTGAACGGAAATGAATATCCTGTCTGGAACGCAGCATGCCCCCACTTTTTAATAAGTGCCGAAAAAGGAGTCTTTAAACCCCCCATTTTAGTTAAAATGGCTTTGACTGTCCCCTGTCCTGGGTGCGCTTGCCCCTCCGTATGAGTGCGGACCTTTTGAGCTTATTTGGGAAATACTGGTGGTTAACGTCCTTTTCCCCCAGTGCCCTTTTTGGGGCTTTCTTTTTCTTTTTACTCAACGTGCTGGAGGAAAGGTCTCTTTTCTTTGTTCTTGCCCGTGCTCATACTCCATATGCCCTCTGAATAACCTAATTGGTCAATTTTTCCTGTACCTACCTTGTAAAATTCGAGGTTTTTTTTTCCAGCTTTTTGTACATGAAAGTTTTTTGTAGTTTAATTATAGAAAACCATTTTTAAATAGGATGGTCCCCCTGTCTTTGTTTCTCTTTTTTAATTTTTTAAAGGGGTTGTCTAAAATACAGGGATTGATCTAATTTAAAGATCATGCAAAAAAAAGTAATTTGAATGGTCCATTAAGTTTTCCCTATTCCTGTTTCTGACGGCCCCCACCCCCTTTGGGCCCCTCTTGACCATTGTGAAGAACAATGTTGTTAGAAATTTTTTTTTTGAATAGGACCTTTGTATTGCTGCATTTCAAAGCGCTGACCCAAAAATTTAAAAAATGTTTCTCAGCCACTTTTAAAAATTGGGGGAGAAATCCCCCACTTAAAACCCACATTCTGTTCCAAAAGGACCTTGATTATTGCTGTACCCACAGAACGGGGACCTAAAAAACCATTGACAAGCGAACATTTCTAAAGTAAAGTGGAAAAGGAATACGGTGTTGTATAAAACCTTGTGTCTTTTACAGTCCCTCACAGCAAAACCAGCAAATGAAACTGTTGGAAAAAAAAGGATTGCAGAAAGAAAGATCTTTTTAAAAAAAGTTTTAAAGAGGATCATTTCTTTTTAAAGGAGGAAATGGAGGAGACCGGCAACTAATCGGTGCCCCTGGAAATTGGGGCCCCACAACCTATCGGGGGGACCCATGCCTGTTCATTTTTGATTTTATTAGTCAAACGATCCAATATCGTGGAAACCCCGGATGCTTTTGTCTGAAATGATCCTCCGCGTGTAAAGGTCGTCGTTATGACGCTGGTGCTGAGGGACCACACCTCTAGGGCGTGGCGAGCGGCTCGGGGCCCATTCATCCATTTTGGATCCCCAAAAGTCTATTGGGCCCGGAACACATCCAAAAACATCTGTGTTGAGCGCAGTTTGTCGTGCACCCATGATCTTAAAGGGTCTCTGTGTGTTGGATGTGTGCCCTGATTGATGCTTGGTGAGGTGGTAAAAGATTGCCAGAGGTCACCCTTTAGGTTCGCCCCCTTGCCTGCTGTCCCGCTACGGCTATTTGGACTTACTGCTGTAGTCGTGATGTTGTTCCACCGGCATTTGAGGCGTGAAGCAGACAAAAAGTTCTCCAATTGATAAATTAGAAAAGGTTCCTTTCCTGCATTTTACTCTTTTTGGGGGTGGGGGGAAAGGAAAGTGCTGTTTTTTGTTTTGTACCGGGGGACCCAGGGGGGTGGCCACCCTTTAAACTGTTCTTTTTTATGCTTAATGCGAGGGCCCATGTTGGGGAAATGGAGCATAAAAGCATCTGTGAGAGAGGGGCCTTGTTTTTCCCAACCCTGGGGGTCGGGGGACTAGCAAACTAAACTTCCTCATCTTCCTCCTCCGCCTAAAAAAAAGCCCAAACCCCTTTTAAGGCAGGGACGTCGGTAATCGGTGTTAGGAATTCCTCCTCCCCCCTCCTCCCCCTCCCCCTCCTCCTCCTCCTCCCCCGCTGCTCTGGCACAGCTTAACCGCCCTGAAATTTCCTGAATGTCCCCTGAGAGCTGATGTGCTGCCCGCACTGCTCTGGACCCCCCCTCACTGCCCATTTAAGGGCGTAAAATTGAGAAACTGCGGGCCCTTTTGGATTCGGGAGAAGGGTCGTGTCCGCTCTGGTCTCTCCCCCTCCCTCGCTTGGGGGACTGATGTATCTGAGTGTCTACGATCGTTCCAGAACTAAGATCACCACAATGTCAGCTGACAAGGGATCGTCCGCATGCCATTTTGGGGCTTCTTCAAAAAAGGGAAGGATGGTGCAAGCTCTTTCACCGCCCCCCTCAGTGGCTAAACACCCGAGGTGTACCCCTGCTTGTCAGGCCCTGTTACTTCGTTTGTTAATGGCATTGCGCTGCTGCCCCAATCGCTGGGAGTGGAGGGTGGAATTCCAGCATGGCCACTTTACAATGGACGGTTGACGGGGAGGCCGGCTGACGCTGCAATTGCAGGCGGGACGAAACAGGGTGCGTACGGCGGGGGGTGGAACTCAGACCTCGAGCCCTTTTCACAGGCAGTCCAGACCCGGGTAGCTCTTGAAAATTTTGGACGAAAAAGGTTCATGAATGTGCCAGGCAGGGATGTCCCCCCAGCCTACCGATCTTAAAGGGGGGCCAGCAGTTTCGCCCGTTATCGCACCCCCACCCTTTCCTGGAAAGGGTTTTTGTCACCCAGCCAGCCCGGTCTCGTTGTTAGAGCCCTCCCCAGTCCTGACCGTTGTGGCGGTTCCAAGGCAGTTAATTTTTAAAACGGCCCGGGGTCTCTGGGCCGTGATGCCACCAGAGGACCTTGGGGGGAAAGGCCCCCGACCCTCCCCGCGGTTTTGAAAAGCGTGCCCCCGAGCCCGAGGCCCCGTCGCCCCCCAAAACTCCACCCGTGAGTGTCAAGATTGGGCCTTGGCCGTGGTTACTAGTCCCCTGTGTCGGTGGTCAGATGGGCTTTTCGGGCCCCAGATGCAGACAACGTGTTGAAGTTTTGATGACACATGGCTGGCAGGGGAGGGACGGCTTTTTGGGAAAGAAAAGCCTGCTCGGATTGGGATTGGGGGCAGGCAAGGGCCATCGTGGCGGACCCATCCGTGTCCCTAGATGGAAAGGCAAAAAAATTTTCCAAAGGCCCAAAGCTGGGAATGCCGACATTCAGGGTTTTTGGGTTTGGGATGGTTTGGGTTAAAGTGTTACTTTGCTCCCAAACCCGGAAAACAGAAGGCTGGCGCTAGATGGCCGCTGTACGGGTGCAGGTCGACAAACTGGCGGGAAAAGGGAAGGGGTAGGATGGGTCTTTTGGTGTGGTGGTACTGGGCGACGGTGGGGTGAAGCGGGGGGGCTGATCCCTGTCATGATCTGAAAGGGCATGGGCGCGGAGGAAAGTTGGTGGTGGCGGAGGGGCGGGACAGGGGTGTGCAGTGGTTGGGGCCCGGGTGGTCTGGCTTTTGGGCCCAAATGTTGCCTCCATTTTAAACTCTGCATTCGATGAAGTGACTAGACATGTTTGGTGGTGGTTAAACCTAAGGTTCTTGCCTCTACTTATGCGTTTTCGTCAAAGGCGGATTTGACATCGTGGGGAATCGAGATTTCTCAAAGAAGGCCCAGGCTTGAGAGGTTTTTGGGCCTTTTTTACGGGGATAAGGGGTTTGGGGGTTTTCGCTGACCCGGGTGGCGCATAAAATTTAAGGACTTCTGCGACCCCCCTCTCCCTTTTTTAGGGGGGCCGTCTGACATACCCCATCGTCTTCCTCCTGTCCAGTGTGAACGCTCGAAGCAAATTCTGTGAAAAGACCAGTTGGATCCGCAAAGTTATCATCAACACAGGTACTTCGTCGTCCTGACATTCTGCATCCAGGGCGCGGGCTACAAGCAAGAGGGACTGCAAGGCGTTGCCGACCGCCGGGATTTTTGCCGATTGACGGCTTCCCTTTTCTTATGGCATCAGTAACTGGGTCAGGCAGACAAAATCATCCTTTTGGCCTTTGACTTTTTTCTGCTTCTGACCCCAACCGCTTTTGTCATCAGAGGTCTTCGAAAAAGGATTATCCCCCAGTGGGGGACACGAGTTTAATTTGGGCTGCTTCATGTTGGCGGTGCTGATGAGAAATTTTTGGCCGGTACTGGGAGGACGAGGAGGTAAGATGCTGGATGCAGGGTTTCATTAACCATGAGGACGAATTGGCGACGCTGGGTTTGTTCTAGATTCACAGGGCCCCGACCCCCGCGATGACAAGCTAACGGTCCCGAACTGACGTGCTGGCATGCGTGTTGTCGCCGCATGGAAGGGCATTTTCTGTACCTTCCTCCATGTCCTACCCCCCCTTTGCATTACCACCCGAATTTGCTCATGTTCAGAAATATAAAAATTTGAGAAGGTATGGGAAAAGGGTTTTTGGGAAAAATTTTTTAAAAGACGGCAAACACGCTTTCTCAAATCCTCAAATCAAAACAAAATTTTGGTTCAAATTTAATGCAAGGTGGTTACAACAAAGTGGCCTGTGCCAAAGTGAAAAAAACACGTATTGAAATGATAAGGGATAATAAAAGGTATTTTTGGGAAAAAAATTCAATTCCCTGGGTGCTACAAATTGCTGATTACATTTAAGTGCAAGGTGCCCAATGAACAAAACTGTAGGGCCAAAGTGAAAAAAACACGTATCTGAAATGTTTGGTTTAATAAAAAGGTATTTTTTGGGACCTATAACCCGTGCTGACTACAAATTGCTGGATTCTAATTTAACGCAAGGGGGCTTTTCAAAAAAGTGGAATGGGCAAAATTGAAAAAGAACACCTATCCAAAATGTATACTGAAATAAAGTGGAGTTTTGCACCAAACAACGAGACCTGCAGTTACTAGAAAAGATGTGTATCCTAATACAAGTTCAGGCTGCCCAATATCCAGGAAATATTTCAATAGAAAACTTTTAAAAAATAAAGCTATTGCAGTGCACAAAAGTCTTGGTGAACTATATCCAGATTCTTTTTTAGAGCTTATCTGTGTTTGCCGCGGGCCCCCCCCCCCCCCCCCTGTCCCCCCTCCCGTACTTTACAAGCGGGTAAATGCTCCTTTTAAAAATTCTCAAACCCAACTACATAGAATCTTCAAATCTCGAATCGCACTAAGTTGTAAGGATCACAGCTAACAGAGCTTTCTCTGTGAAGAAATAGAATGATTTCGCTGAGCTGGTTGGACACAGGTAGAGCGCATGTCCTACTGCTGAGACGCCGACAGACACTGATCGTGAACAGGAAACGCTGTTCTATGTAAAATGAGGTCATGTGATTTTTCCAGCCAATCGCAACCATACACATCCTAGTCATGACGTCGCACACATCTCACCCTGCTCTATTCTGTAAGCTGATTTGCTGGCCCCAAAATGACAAAGCGCCGAAAATGGCACGATATTAATAGATGATGCACAGATTTTAACCTAAATTATCGCATGATCTAAAAATTTCGATCAACATAAAAACTGTCGATTTCAACTTTGTCGATTAATAATCGCTCAACACTAGTGAAGGGTCATATCTTTTAGGCTGTGTCCAGAACACTTTTGACCAAAGGCAAGTTTTTCCAATGGGAAAAAAATTCATATGTATCAGTTATTTTTAGGTTTTCGCACAATACCATAAATGGCGCACTTGTAGTATTGCCTCATTTTTGGGAGGTACTCTTAACAATATTCACATTCCTTCAAATAGAAGTATAAGGCTTACCGTACACTGACCATATGTCAACACATGTAGCATCTAACTTGTACACTAAAGGTGCCCTGGTTTGAGCCATAATTTGACATTGTTTTTTTATTTTGTTTCAGTTTTCTACTGACTGACACTTGTGTTTTATGCCTTGTCATTTAATTGTGAAACTTTGTTTTTTGACAGATATAGTTACAACATACACTCCGTTTTCCATTAAACTTTGAAGACTTAAGGTATGTTCACACGGCTTATAGTATGCGCTGCAATACGCAGTGTGCTTTGGAACCACACGATCAGCATGAAATTCCCAAGCGCGTGTGTGTGGGGGAGGGGTGGTCAGCTCTCCAGCCCCATTGACATGCATTGTTTGCAGTGCATAATCGCCGCTGACAATAGCGGCGTGCATTTTGCTGCATATAAAGCGCAATACGCGGTGAAATGCGTGCGGCAATAAGCCATGTGAACATACCCTTATACTGTCAGGTATACATTTTTCAACTTGAAAAAGTGCAGCACCCCAGTTATTCTCTGTTCAAATTTAATGAATATTTGATGGGGAATGCTAAATTGGTCTTAGATGGATGTACAATGTACATTGACAAATTACCTAAAATGTTACCCTTTAGTGCGAAATGAATGAAAATGGTAACACATGCGTCATCTGTTCAAAATAACGTAGTGTGCACAAAGCCTTACAGGGTAGGACACTTATGGCATACAATTAGTATTAGAGGGTTAATCACTCATCATGCAATGTGCACACATGTGCCAATTTCCGGTAATTGGTGGGTTGATGGGTTTATATGGGCAGACCATTTTTTACCTGTTCCTCCCTTCTTTGCTAGAGTAGCACACATTCTTCCTTCTCACTACAGGAGAGCAGCTGTATGTATATCCTGTCCACAGCAGCACTTATTCCTGTTTTTAATACAGGAGGCGGGCATTTTTTCACTCTGTTCCCTGATGAACCCGGTTTTAAATGGGGAAATGCTTTGGAACATATGACCATGTGAGGGGCTGTATAGGGGCAAGTCGTCGCTGGAGTGGAGCCGCCCCTTTCGGAGCGATGTCCCCACTGTTAGGAAGGGGCAGTAAAGGGACAAGAGCTGTAGGTGCACCAGAACTTTATTTATTTTAATTTTCCTCTATTGTCTCCAAACCCATCACAAAAAACAGGATTGAACACATGCTTGATTGTATAAATGTCTGGTGTAGCTTGTTCTCCATTGAGCTGTGATGAATTGCATGAGGTCCTTGAAGGCTCCAGCAACAAATTTCTGCATACTTTTAAACCATGAGTTGTCTTCTGTCTTCAAGCATTCCTTACATGATGATGCAATTACATAAATCCAATTAAGTGCCCAAACTGTGTATCATTATACAGCTCCTTCGTATATGGATTTGATCAGTTAAAGGCTTTTATCATTTTTGAGACTTTTTTTTAAAGTATTTCTTATTATCTTGTTGGCCCTATAGGATCATAAACTGATATTTTTAAAGGTCCTCTACAAGATCTAGTGCCAAAACCTCTACTACTTCCACCTTGAGGTCACACCAAGACTTTCCATGGGAAATTAAGATGGTTCACGAGTGCCAAGAAGAGGGGTCTTAAGCAAGGAGCATTTTAAACATTGCTATGGTTTCTCTAGTAACCTGTCCCAGCTACCTGGTGGAGGAGTATGGTCAGGATATTTGTGCCATTGGATATACTTTGATTTTGTCTGTTTCCACTGCTTTCCCTTATTGAAAAATTTCAGTTGAAACCACAAGAAACTGCAAAAACCCAGATGTGAATGCTTGGGTCCAAGACTAAGAACAAACCATCCTTTAAATTGCATAACTTGGGAGACTTATATGGAATTGAGACATCGCTGAAACCAGGCCTCCCACATGTTGAGTAAACCAAAGTCTGCAGGCTTGATGAGTCTTTGTCCATGAGCAACACACTGTCAGGCTTTAGGTCCCTGTGCACCAATCCTCTGGAATGCACATAATCAAGAGCACCAGATATTTGGGTTGTGCACCTCTTTATGGCTTCCTCTGGAATTCCAACCTGCAGAAATCAGATCAGCATCATTAGATTTAGTTGTGTACTGTACTACCATAATGGGCTTCTGTATACTAGGTAAATTGGTTATTGTGGTGGCCATGCGCCCTGCACCATCTCTGCTCTGGACTTGCTAGCGTCTCCAACTCACACATGGATATGTGTTTGGATCGAATGGACTGATGTGAATGACCGGGGTCGCGACTAACCGCTGAGTATTTTTCTTCTATTTACTGTCCATCTATGGTAATGCTGTGCAGTACAGCCGAATGCCTGCATATGGATTGTTTTAATTTGATTATTAAAGTTTATAAATTTTTATTACGGGTTCAGTTGTGCTTTACAGGCCATGTTGTATCAAACATTATACTGCAAAGGAGCCCCCCCAAGTAGGGTCCAATGTGTCACTAAGGGACGTCAGCTTGTTGTTCGAGATGGGGCTGGGTATCTCTAGCCTTTTTCTATCGCTAAACAAACAGAACATGTGGAGTAGCCTTTCTTACCTCTGCATTGATGAGATGAAAATGTGCCAGCCGTTGTGATCTCCTGAGTCACAACATAATCTATCATATCAAAGTTTGGATATTTGGTGATTATTCTTGGGTGCTCGGAGATTGACAAACAGCTCTATCAGAAAGGTGTTCAACCTGGTTCTGTCCTTTACTAGTTTCACAGCCAGTGATTCTCCTGAACAGTAAATAATAAAATGTATAAAGAAGTTAGCATAAAAATCAAACACCACAAGAAGGGGTTAATCCTCCTGTAATGAAGGGGATAAGCGTGACACTAACACTATCCACTCAGGTTTTGCCCCTGATATGAGGAGCCTATTTTTTGCAGCCCCCATGCTTGTCGGAGATAGGTCCAAGACCGATTTCTGTAACACAGTAAATTGTTTGTATTGGGGTCACTTTCGTTCCATTGCTCCACATGAAATGGGTTTGACCAGGAACAAGAGGATCTGTTAAGTCACTGTCATCATTCTGCGAATGGGGAATTTCCTATCACAGCCATATTTCCACAAGTAAGAAAATAGAGGTTTAAATAGGCATCTGTATGAAAGCTCTTCAGTCTGGTGCTTGGGATTGGGGTGGGAATTGCTGTGCACCATGTACTATTAAACTTTAATAGATTGGATTATCATGGACATGGCGTTACCAGTTACTTGAACTTTTTCGGTTTAACTTTTATGGTTTCTAGTTTGAGTTCTAAAATAGAAAAAGGAGGGGCTATTGAACTTTTAACCCCTTTCTGGCACTCATAATATGGCTCTAATTTTTTTTTTTCCTAGATGCCTTCTGAAAGCCATAACCTTTTTATTTTTCAACCTACATAGATATGAGGGCTTTTATTTTGCAGGACAAGATGTACTTTCTAATGGTGTTATTCATATTACCATAGAATATACTGGGAAGCGGCAAAAAAAATTCAGAGGGACAAAATGTGGCAGAAAACATATTTGAGCCATGTTATGTGGGAGGTGTGTGGGGATTTTTGTTCATGGTGGTGATTTTTTTTTTTTTTTTTTTTTTTTTTTTTTTTTATTGTATAGAACGACCATTCTTCGGTAAGTGTTCTCTGTATCCTACAGGTTGATGCACATCCGGCAATACCAATCATGCTAAAGTGCACTTTTTATTGCTAGCAGTTTGGAATGCATGCCACTTTTTTATCACTTTTTTTTTTTATTTCAATTTTTATAGGATGTGAAATGACCCAAAAAACAATTTTTTCTTCAAAAGTCAGATCTATTAAAATAACAATTTCTCCCATACACTGAACACTGTAGGACACCAATACCAAATGTGTAACTTTTTTTTTTATTTGTAAAATGGGGAAAGGGTACAATTTCTACTTAATACTTTATTTGTTTACACTTTTTAAAACATTTATTTATTTTTTTAACGCTTCACCACTAGGGGGCACGATCATTTATACAACCCAATGCTTTAGTGTGTACCAAGATGGCAGTTTCCCCACTTCCTGCCTGGGCCAGTAGTGGGGAAGTTAAAAAATAGCAGCCATGGAAGCATTCACAAGGCTTCCAGCTGCCATGTTCAATGTTCGCAACCCTGTGATTTCACTGGGTGTTATCTGCAATTAGCCAGGAGCAAACAAGAGAGGAGGGGTTGGGACAGCTAATAAGGTGGGGGGAGGGGAGGGGAAAGGAAGCAAGTTAAACTGAAGATTTTAGATTGAAGGTAGAGTTGAGTAAAGTCATAATCCTACCAAAGGGAAACTATGCAGATGGAAATCGACAAAAAGGCTGCTGGGTGCAATAGTCTGTGCAGTTGTCATACCTGTGAATGAGAGAAGAACGGATGGTCAGATCAGATGGAAGGTCTTTGTAGCTGCATGGTACCAGGTTCTGGTTTTAATTCATCCTCCTTGTACTTAGAAAATTGGCTTAGATATGACCATATGCCAAACATACCCTGGTTTGAGCTATCATTTGACCCACCCCCCCTCCCACTTCATGCTTTTGTTACATTTGTCATCTGTTTTTACTTGCAATTAGTATGGGTAGCTTTATTTTGTATTTTTGATGGATACATACTGTCAAATATCCATTACATTTAAACAGACGGGGCGCTACACTCCAGCGTCTGTCTTGACATTTCCCATAAATGTACATTGTACTTCCATCCACTTATAATTAAAAGTGTTAACATGTTAATTTACTCAGCAATAGATTCCTCCTACCGGGTTATCATTTGATCGCAAGTACCGGGAGGATGGAATAATACTAAAGAAACGCAGATGAAATCCTTTGGGGACAGACACTCGTAGGCGATAAGTCAAGTGCTCACCTTTCCTAGCTGTACAATATTCACGGTGCAGCTCGTTTAAGCGTGTTATCTCTGCCTCGGTGGTGTAAAACTTGTATGCTGCTCTGGCCCGTTCCCACCGGGAATCCACGAGGTACACCAAGGAATAGTGAACACTTTTTTCGGCAAAAACTGGAATATAATTTGGCTCTTTTAGGACCTTTTAGCTAGAGCGCTATAATAAACTAACCAGGCATTAAAACCTGAGAGAGGTTAAGATTTATTGTATGCCCATAACGCATTTCACAGGGATGGAACCCCACTTCATCAGATAGACCACACTAGTAAAACACAGAGCTTAAATTCCGTTGATCCCTCAAAACGAGGTTCAATAGTAAACACCATAGTAGACAAAACATTCGTTCATAAATTTATAATATACCCTGTTTATTATACCTATGTAAAGTTAAATTAAATTAAAATTAAATTAAAAATATGTATATATACTTTACTATTTAACATAACTACTAAACCCGGTTTAAAATCGACTAGATATTTTTTTTTTCCTTTTTCTTTCCCTTTTGAAAATTGTTTTTATATAGTAGGTCTTGAAACCTACATAACATATATACTAGGAATGCAGAAAAATTGCAACCATAGAAACAATTATATTTAAAATACATATAAAAAAAAATGTAGAATTTTTTTTTCCCAACTAAAAAATGAAAGTTAGAAACTACATACAAGGAGGCCAAATAGCTAAAATGTTTAGATTCAAAATATAGGATGTATAGAGGTTTAATTAAATAATGGTTTCCTGGACTTCGTTTAAACCATGTGTTTTTAAAGTGTAAAGTTTGTACATCCAATAGATCTCCTGAATACTGAGTCTTTTTGCTCTATCTGGTACCTCTGGATGTATATATTCTATCTGTTGGATTGTAAACTTGGGTTCCTGGCTATTATGGACCGCCACGAAATGTCTCGGAAGGCTGTAAACTAATCTACCATGTCTAATATCATATCTATGATTCATCAGCCTCCGGGATAATTTCGTAGAGGTCTTTCCTACATACTGGGTACCACAGTGGCAAGTTATGAGGTAAATGACATATTAACTTGTACATGTTAAATCTTTAATTTTAAAAATCTCTTCTGTTGACTATTTAAAATGATCGCTATTTATCATTTCACAACATTTGCAGATAGTGTTGGCAAGCATATGAACCCATTTTTTTTTTTTTTTTTTTATTTCCACGGCTTTCTCAATGGAGTGGTGTATCTCCTTGTGTTGCCTTAATTTAGAAGGGGCCAAATGTTTTTCAATGTTTTAGCTCTCCTATATACATATTTACGACGCTCCTGAAGGACTCCTTTTAATATTGGATCTCGTTGTAGTATGTTCCAGTGTTGATTGATAATGTTTTGTACCTCTTTGTACTGTTAATTTACTCATTACATTACCAGATAACACATCCGTTCAAAATAAGTGTGCAATGAGCCTTACAGGATCATACACTTGTGGCATACGATCAGTATCAGAGGGTTAATCACTCATCATGCAGTGTGTACACATGTCAATTATAGGCATTTGGTGGGTTGATACGGTTTATATGGACGGATCATATTTTTACCTGTTCCTCCTTTCATTCGTAGGGTAGCACACTTTCATCCACCTCCCTACAGGAAACTGGCTGTATGTATAGCCTGTATTTAACAGCAGCACTACTTATCCCTGTATATAATACAGGAGGTGGGCATTTTGTTTCACCCTGTTCCCTGATGAGCCCGGTTTTCAAAGGGTAGACTCATCAGAACATGTGACTAGTAGTAAGGGGCTATATAGGGGCAAGTCGTTGCTGAAGTGGAGCCACCCCTTTCGGGGGTGATGTCTCCACTGTTAGGAAGGGACAGCATAGATCTATATAATGTATGCATGTAGTCAAGAGCACCAGATATTTGGGTTGTGCACCTCTTTATGGCTTCCTCTGGAATTCTAACTGCAGAAATCAGTTCAACATAATTAGATATAGTTGTGTACTGCCATTAGGAGCTTCTATATATTGGACTATGGTGGAGGTTAGTGTGGTTGGGGCTGCTATAGGTAAGTTGGTTACTGTTGGCCATGTTGTATCAAACATTGCACTGTAATGGAGCCTTCATCCACCCTTTGTAGGGTGTGTCGCTAAGTGACAGGAGTGTTCTGTATGTATAATTAGAGATGTAGCTGGGTGTTTCTAGCCTTTGGCCTTTCACAATAAGAAGGGTTATGCTATAATCAGAACATGTGGAGTAGCTTTTCTTACCTCACCATCGATGAGATGAAACTGTGCCAGTTGTTGCGATCTCCTGAGTCATAATATAATCTATCATATCGATTATATGTGGTGATTGTTAATTTCTCTCTCAAAGCACCTAAGAATAAAGACCGCTCTTTTAGAAAGGTGTTCAACCTGGTCCTGTCCTTTCTCACAAGTTTCACACCAGAGGTTCCCCTAAAGAGCAAAAAAGTCTCTTGACAATCATTTTTTTTTCCTGCACGGTAAATGCTGTACAAACATAATTCAAATCCATCAGTCCTGTATTAATAAAGGTACAAAAAAGGCACGCAGCATCATAAACTAATATTATGGATCCTGGATGTCCGCAGCACAAATAGTTTTTCTTGTTGGAGTGTTATGCATTCAGTAAAAGCAGGATTTCTTGGTTTTATAAAATCGCAGCTTTAGTCTCTTGGTTTTACAACACAAACTGTTTTGTGTTTCTCGTACATCCTGCCTTCAAAGACAGATTAAAAAAGTTGACCCTCTCCCCACCACCTCCCCCAAAAAAAATACCACTAAAAGTTAATATAGCCAAAAATCTATCATGGAATTATTAGAAATTGTGAAATGCGATATCCCCGTTGATGCCATTAAAAAATAAAAACTTGTGCTTCAAAAAAACTTGCTGGACAAACTTTTGTTAGAATGCAACAAGAAAAGTCTGGTAATTACAGCCTAAAATTTTTAAATTTTGAGCACCAGGATATTCAAACAAAAGCCGTCCGATCATATCCCACCACAAAGACTCAAAATTTTTCAGCAGTACATCATAGATTCAAATGAAAGACTTTCCACTAGGAACATCAGGCCCAGACTAAAGACTTCCATAGCAAGACTTTCTGTATTATCTTGTTGGTCCTGGATGATTAATGGAGTATTGATGTTCCTCTGATCTAGATCTAGTTCCAAAACCTTTACTTCCACCTTGGGGTCACATTCAGATACTTTCCAGGGGAAATTAAGATGGCTAGCAGATAGCCATGAAGTAGGGTCTTGAACAAGGAGGTTATTATACATTGCAATGGCTTCTCTAGTGAACTTCTTGCAGCTAACTGGTGGAGTATGGTCAGAATATTTTTACCAGGAGATGTACTCCTAGGTAATTTGTTTAAACAGATTTTTAACCCTGGAAGAAACCGGTGGATACGGACACAAAGAACTGCAAAAGCCCAGATATCTATGCTTGGGTCCAAAACTAAGAATTAGTTCTTTAAATTGCATAATGAGATTTTGTATGGGACATTGTTGAAACCAGGCTCTCCAGATTCAGAGTAAAAAAGTCGGCAAGCTTGATGAGACTTTGTCCATGAGCAACACGTTGTCAGATTTTAGGTCACTATGCACCAATCCTCTGGAATGCATGTAGTCAAGAGCACCAAATATTTAGGTTGTGCACCTCTTTATGGCTTCCTCTGGATTTCCAACCTGCAGACATCAGATCGGCATCATTAGATATAGTTGTGTAGTACTATAAAGAGCTTCTATATATTGGACTATGGAGGTTAGTGTGATTGATGCTGCTATAGGTAAATTAGTTACTCTACTGGCTATGTTGTATCAAACATTATGCTACAAAGGAGCCGCCCTCCCCTCTAACCACTGCGGTAGGGTCCAATGTGTCGCTAAGGGACATGAGCTTTTTATATGTATTAGAGATGGAGCTGGGTATCTCTAGCCTTTTTGTATCTCCACATTGAGGAGAAAGAATGTCCCAGCCATTGCAGACTTCCGAGTCATAACATAATCTATCGTATCAAAGTTTGGATATGTGGTTTTATTCTTGGGTTGGATTAACAAACAGGTCTATCAAAAAGGTGTCCAAGCTGTTCCTGTCTTTTCTTACTCGTTTCATAGCCAGTGATTCCTCTAAACAGTAAATAATTAAAATGTGGTGTTTGATTTTTATTCTAAATTCTTTATACAAGGGGTTAATCCTCCAGTAATGAAGGGGTTAAACATGACACCAACACTATCCACTCAGATTTTGCCCCTGATAGTAGTCTATTTTTTGCTGACCCCCCATGCTTGTCAGAGATGGGCCAAACACAGATATTTCTATAATACATTAAATTTGTATCCGGGTCAGTCTGTCGTCTCATTGTTCCTCATGAAATTCTTTGCCCAGGAGCAAGCAGATCTGTTAGGAGTCACATTGCCAGTGTTCTGCAGATGGTGAATTTCCTATCGCAGCCAAATTTGCACATATAGGCTTAAATAGGGATCTGTATTAAAGCTCTTCAGACTGGTGCTTAGTATTGAGGCAGGAATTCACTCATCATGCAGTGTGCACACCTGTGCCAATTTCATGTAATTGGTGGTTTGATAGGGTTTATATGGGTGGACCATTTTTACCTGTTCCTTAACTGCTAGGGCAACACACTTTCATCCTTTGCCCTACAGGTGGGCAGCTGTATGTATATCCTGTACTTGTTCACAGCAGCACAGTATTATTCCTGTGTGTAAAATAGGAGGTGGGCATTTTGTTTTGCCCTGTTTTCAAAGGGGAGACACATCAGAACAGGTGACTAGTACTAAGGGGCTGTATATGGCAAGTCGTCGCTGGAGTGGAGCCGCCCCTTACGGGGCGCTGTCGCCGCTGTTAGGAAATGGCAGTAAAGGGACAGTATAGAGCTGTAGGTGCACCAGACCTCCCTTTCTCTTCCCCATTTTCTCCAAACCCATCATCACAAAAAAGGATTGAACACCTTCTTGATTGTATAAATGCCTGTAGCTTGTTCTCCATGGAGCTGTGATAAATTGCATGAGAGCCTTGAAGGCTCCAGCAACAAATTTCTCCATACTTTAAAACCATGAGTCGTCTTCTGTCTTCAAGTATTCCTCAATTGGACTTATGTAACAGCATCTTCATACAAGTGCCCAAACTGTATCATTATACAGCTCCTTAGTATATGGATTTGATCAGTTAAAGGCTTTCATCGGTTTGAGCCTTTTTTATGCATTTCTTGTTATCACTATATGATCATAAACTGATATTTTTGATGGTTCTCTACTAGATCTAGTGCCCAAACCTCTACTACTACTTCCACCTTGAGGTCACACGAAGACTTTCCGTGGGAAATTAAGATGGTTCATGAGTGCCGAGAAGAGGGGTCTCAAGCAAGGAGCGTTTAAACATTGCTATGGCTTCTCTAGTAACGTGTCCCAGCTACCTGGTAGAGTATTGTCAGGATCTTTTTGCCATTGGATGTATTTTAATTTTTTATCTGTTTCCACTGCTTGCGCTCATTGAAAAAATTTCAGCTAAAATAACTGAAAAAATTCAAAATCCCAGATTTCTATGCTTGGGTCCAAGACTATGAACTCCCCATCCTTTAAATTGCGTAACTCAGGAAACATATATGGAACTATATGGGATATTACTGAAACCAGGCTACCCACAAGTTAGATATGATGACGGTCTTTGTCCATGAGCAACACATTGTCAGGCTTTAGGTCCCTGTGAACCAATCCTGTAGAATGCAAGTAGTCAAGAACACTATATATTTTGGTTGTGCACCTCTTTATGGCTTCCTCTGGAATTCTAAACTGCAGAAATCAGATCTGCATCATTAGATATAGTTTTGGACTATGGTGGTGGTTAGTGTGGTTGATGCTGCTACAGGTAAATTGGTTACTCTGCTGGCTATATACTGCAAAGTAGGCCCCTCCCACTCCGGTAGGGTCCAATGTGTCACTAAGGGACATGAGTTTGTTATATGTATTATTAGAGATGGAGCTGCGTATCTCTAGCCTTTTTGTATCGCTAAACAAATAAAACCTGTGGAGAAGCCTTTCTTACCTCTGCAGTGAGATGAAGCAATGTGCCAGCCGTTTGTGATCTCCTGAATCATAACAATCTACCATATCAAAGTTTGGATACGTGGTGATTATTCTTGGGTGCTCGGAGATGGACAAACAGCTCTATCAGAAAGGTGTTCAACTTATTTGTCTTTTCTTACTAGAAGAAAACTATCAATATGTGAAAAGAGGTTCCCAAAGGTGCTCACACTTGGACTTGGTAAGAAACCTCTAAACCAACTTAGAAATGATTAGTTGGTTTATTGAAAAATATATATGCAATGCATTTCTTGGAGTATGTTCTCCGCTTCATGAGCTAGCTAAAAATAACCAGGGTACTGAAAACGAGGCGCCATTTGGAGAGAATAAGACCACTAATAAAATTAGATTTTAAATACTAATATTCAAAACTGTTTAAAAACTATATAAAACACAAAAAATCCAATCTATATATAAATACTATAAAACATAAACAAGATATAAAACACATTTACAGCTATGCATTACTCCACGGTGTCCTGGATCTCATTTAAACCATAAGGGTTAATTTAAAATACAGATCAGAACACCTCTCGTGCTGCAAGTCTTTTATGATGATCTGGTATCTGTGTTAATGCATTCTATAGGCTGAACTGTTAACTTTGGCTCAACATTGGGGTGTTTTTACACAAAATGGTGTGGTAAACGATGTACTAATTTGCTTGCGTGACTTTAAAGTTGTCTAGACATATCAATCACAGGTTTAAAGTGGTCTTTCCGACGCACTGCAGCCCGCACATACAAGTTAAAACATAAATTACAAAGGTGGAAGTACATGTTGGATGTGATTTAATAGCAAATGTCTCTACAAGTGCTACAAATTTTAGTTCATTCAGTACGGGAAAAATTTGGCAACACTTGCAGGAAGGATGATTACAAATGAATGATCCCAAAGGTTTCGACTCTCCTACAGGTACTATCTCATCTTTTAGTTTTATGCAGTTTTAGCTTTGATGGTGTGATCCTATTTTTAATTGTGATCCAACTAATTGATATGCACCATTCAACTTGCAGGTGAAACGCCATAGCAACAGGTCCCCACCTGTTAGAATTGTGCAGTAGTAAAGATGCTAACTGCATTTAATACATCACTCCATATAGCTTGTGATTCTCTTAAAATCCTTTTATTATTCTTCAAATATAAAACCAAACGTGGTCAGTTAACTTCAGACATAGTAGTCAAAATTGAAGTTTTCACCTGAGGATCCTGACTGTCTCAAATCTTTTTCGTATGGAACACAATGTCCTCACAAATCCACTGAGCAGTCTTCAACTTCACATCTCTCAGAAACCTCAGTGTCCACTCGCGATGTTTCGAGGGTTGGACACACCCCCTTTGTCAAGCTTCAATTTTGACTTTACTATGTCTGAAGTTAACTGACCACGTTTTGGTCTTATATTTGAACTATAATAAAATGATTTTAAGAGAGTTTTAAACTATCCCAGTGTTTGGTTAATGCACCTCACATCTTGGTGCTGGGAATTAAAAGCACTTACAAACTTACTTACTGTGAATGAGATGCCCCATGAATTTCTATTTCAAAAAGTGACACTTTTCTCATCAGGGGTACCCTCCCATATAAACAGCAGGTCATCGATAAAACGTTTGTAACTCCTAATATTTTGAAAAAATGGATTAAACTCAACTAATATATAGTCTCGAACGGTCCCATGAACAGGTTGGCAAAGGATGGGGCAACCAGTGTCCCCATCGCAGTGCCAACCTTTTGATGGAAATAGCAGTCATACTGAAAAAAAATATTTTGTAAAATTTAATTTTAATCCCTCGCTCAAAAACTGCTTAAAAGGTGGAGATAAATTAGCATTACTATCTAAAAATGATGAAACTGCTTCCAGCCCCAAGGAATGACCTATATTACAATAAAGCAATGCTACATCGCAAATTAAAAAGTTAGATTTCTATTCAAAATCTACTAAATCCCAAAGGACTGCGTCAGTCTAAAAGCTGCTCAGCTCTATCACAAATGGCTGTAGGTATAAGTCAATATAGTGTGATAAGTTGGAAAGGAGAGACCCAACCCCTGAGATAATGGGTCTTATTGGGGGGAGGAGGGGTTGGTTTGATTCTTGTGAATCCTTGGCAGATAAAATCAAATTATTTTTGTTAGTCAAAACACCTTCTATTCCACAGTTTTATCAATAACTCCCTTTTCAAGGGCTTGATTTATAAAAGTATAAAAAAAAATTCATGCAGTCTTTCATACAGTAGATTCCACTCTTTATTATAATAAGTTATTGCTCAATCCTGAGTGCCTCCCCATGGTAATCATCAAAGTTCTGAATGACCACAGCCACCCCTTTGTCTGCATTTTAAATGACTATCCATATGGTTAGCCAATGTGGTCAAAACTTTGTTCTTCCCTAGATTAGTTGAATTTTCTTAGAGATGGTTCTTTTTAATTCCATGAACCACATATAACCAAATCTTTGAAAACTTTTATATAATTACCCTGAGAATGGGTCGGATAAAATTTGGACTTTGGTCTCACTTTAATTTCTCCAAGTGGGTTAACAGAGAGCAGAATGCCATGAAGTAGGGTCTTGAGCAATGAGGTTATTATACATTGCAATGGCTTCTCTAGTGACCACCTCACAGCTACCTGGTGGAGTATGGTCAGAATATTTTCACCAAAAGATATACTTCTAAGTAATTTAAACAGATTTCTATCCCTGGAAGGAACCAGTGGATACTGACACAAAACTGCAAAAGCCCAGATGTCTATGCTTGGGTCCAAAACTAAGACTTGGTCCTTTAAATTGAATGAGACTTTGGTTTGATTCCGAATCTGGGGAGTCTGGTTTCAGCAAGCTTAATAGGAGTCTTTGACAAGGCGTTGCTTATGGACAGACTTTAGGTCCCTGTGCACCAATCCTCTGGAATGCATGTAGTCAAGATCAACATATTTGAGTTGCGCACCTTTATGGCTTTCTCTGGAATTCCAACCTGCAGAAATCAGATCAGCATCATTAGCTATAGTTTTGAACTACCTTAAAGGGCTTCTATATTGGACTATGGTGGTTGGTGCATTTGATGCTCCTGTACGTACAGTGGTTACTCGAATGGCAATGTTTTGAACTTGGTGACAAATTAGGTCCTTCAAGGGATGGGTGAAGGCTCCATTACAGTGCTAAGGGACATAAGTTTATGTATCATTAGGGATGTGTCTCTAGTTTTTAGTATCTCAATAAGAAGGGTTATGTTGTAAAGAATATGCAGAGAAGGCCTTTCTTACCAAAGCACTGATGAGAAACAATGCGCCAGTTGTTGTGAGCTCCTGAGTCATGACATGACAATCTATTGAATTGCTGAAGCTTGGATATATGCTTATTCAGGGGTGCTCATAGAGCACCAAAAACCACTCCTGTTCAAACTGGTTTGGTCGTTACTAGTTTCACAACCAGTGGTTCAACGAAAGCAAAAAATTAAATGTTCAATAAATTTAGCATAAAAATTCAACATCCATATTTCTTCACAAGATCATGATTTTCCCTACAAGGTAAATGCCTTACAAACCTAAAATGCAAAGAAATTTAAAGTGTTTTTAAAAACCCAAAGGGTCAAAACAAAAAACCTTTACATCAAACCCAGTAAATATTATGGATCTTGGAATGAAGCAGCACAATACAATTTTTCTTGTTGTGTTTTACATTGTAAACCCTTTTTCTTCATATTAAATTTGGGTGCAAAACAATAAATTTTCCCATGGAAAAAACACCTATTGCAAGGGGTTAAAATTTATGAATGAAAACCGCTTATCTTGGTGTGAAAACCCTTTCTCTAAGGGTTAAGCCCCAAAGGTAGTTTTTGGAAGCGGATTGCTTTGGCCCACCCGAGATGGGATCGATATTCGGCCGTTTGAAAAAGGTTTTTCGAAGTGACATCGATTATGCGCGATAAACCTTTAAAACCTATGGGAGACCCAAAAACCCCCCTTAAATTATTAAAAACCCAAACAAGGTTTGGAAAGCAAAAATTAAAAAATCCCCCCAAACAGTCAAAGGGATACGTGCAACATCTTGGGCCAACACACTTGGGTTTAAAAAAAAAGTCACAAAAAAAAAAAGGTCACAGACCTTTTTCATCCCTGTCTTGTCCCAAAGCTGCCCCTTAAAAACCTGCATACCCACAAATTAAAAAGTGACAAAAGGGCCCATTTAATGTTTTGAACCATCATTTTTTGCTTAAACTGGACATTGAATACCCCTGCCTGGAACGCAGCATGAGCCCCAAACCTGCATCCCCCCAAATTTAAAACCCCCGGGAACAAGGATTTTTTTAAACCACCATTTTGTTTCACGGGGAAAATTTGATTATACCGTCCTGGGGCCCAGCATCCCCAGGGCCGGGGTTACAGTGGGTGCGGTGAAACCCCCGGGCTGGCGTCCGCATCTATTAAAAACAGGGCGGGTTTAAAATCCCTGATACGCAGAAAACGAAAACTGCCCCGTGCTGAAGCGGGAGTGCGGAAGTTTTAGAACTCCAGCCTTCCTCTGACACAGTAAATACCTGGGACCCCTTTGGGCCCCCCCCGAATAAAGGTGGGGAAAACCAATTGAGCTTCATTTGGGGAAATTTACTGGGGGTTTAAACGCCCGGTTACATCCCGGGTTTGCCCTTTATTTTGGGTTTTTTTTTTTTCCCCATTTTCCAACGTGCTGGGGGAAAATTGGTCTCTTACTTTGTTCTCGGGTCCGGGGTTTCCATACTCCTTGCCCTCAAATTAACCAACATCGGGGTAAATTTTTTTTTGTACCCCCCTTGTACAATTCGGGGGAAATTTTTTTTTAACAGCTTTTTTTGTAAAATGAAATTTTTTAGAAACTTTAATTCTAGAAAACACATTTTTAAAATAGGAGGGGACCCCAAACCATGTTTTTGGGTTTCTCTTTTTTTTATTGTATTAAAGGGTTTTGCCCCTCAATAAGGGATTGAAAGCTATTTTAAGATCTTGCAAAAAACAATTTCATTTTGCAAATATGTGTCCTTTAAACGGGGCCTCCCTTTTCCCTTTTTTCTGCAGCACCACCCCCTTGGGCCACTCTTGAAAATTGTGAAGAACAAATGTTGTTAAAACAACATTTTTTTTTTTAGGCCCTTTTGGGAATTGGCTGCATTTCAATGGGGCCCATGCCCAAAAAATTAAAAAATACTTCTCAGCCACTTTTAAAAAATTTGGGTTTGGGGAAAAAATTCCACTTGAAGGGCCAATTTTTTTCCCCAAAGGGACCTTAATTATAGCGGTATCTCACAGCAACATGACCCCAAAAAATTAAAAAAAAGATTTCTCAGCCACAAATTAAAAAATTGGAGGGGAAACCCAAATTTGAAACCCCACTTTTCTGTTCCAAAGGACCAAAAAATATTGCTGTATCCACAGCAAAAAGACCCCCAAAATTTTTTGGGGCAATGCGAAAACTTCTAAAGAAAAAGTGGGGTAAATGGAATCCCGGTGTTGTCATAAAACCCCTTTGCTGCCCTTTTCCCTTTCTCCTCAAAAGCAAAACCAGCAAAATAAAACTGGGGGGAAAAAGGGGAGGAATAAAAAATTGCAGTAAAAAAGATCTTTTAAAAAAAAAAAGTTTTAAAGGGGCCCCTTTTTCTTTTTAAAAAGGAATTTTGAAGTGGGGATGGAAACTAACCCGGTGACCTCGGCAATTGGGGCCAAACCCTCAGAAAACCCAAAGCCTAAATTCATCTTGATGAAAGCCCAAACGTTTCCACATTACCCCTGGGAAAGCCGGATGCTTTTTGTCTGTAATGATCTTCCAGCTGTGCTGAAGGTCCCTCAGATAGGGACCGGGGTTGCGGGGCGGGAAACAAACCCCTCTTTGGTTTGACGACCAGCTGGGGGCCATTCGTCCATTTTGGATACCCAAAAGTCAAAAGGGGTTTCCGGGGAACAAAAGAAAAAACCCATCGGGTTAAAGACGCAGATAGCTTGCACCAGGATCTTTAACTGATCTTTTGGTGTTTTGGGGAAAATTGTGCCCTGCATTGCATCCCTCGGTGAGGGGGAAAAACAAAGTTTTGGCCAGGGGGTCCCCATTAGGCTTCTGCCCCCTTGCTGTCCCGCCGCTACGCCTTTTTTGGCACTCAAAACTGTGTCACGTCCTGATTTTCCCAAACCGGGGAAACTTTGGGGGGGAACGGAAGAGCCCAAAACAGTGCCCTCCAGGGGAACAACCCAAAAAAAAGGCCCCTTTTTCCCTTTGCATTTTATCTCAAATTTGGGTGGGGTGGGGGAAAAATTTGTTTGGATTTTTTTTTTTTTTTAAACCGGGGGTTTCCCAGGGGGGGGGGGGGGGGGGTTTGGGGGGGCCCACCAAAAAAAACTGTTGTTCATTTTAAACCCCTTTAAAATTGCGGGGATCATTTGGGGAAAGGAAAATGGAGCTCCAAGCCCCTCATCGGGGAGGGGGGGGGGGGGTTTGGGGGGGGGCCTTGTTTTTCCCCAAGCCCCGGGGTTCGAGGGGCACTAGAAAACTGATTTTCCTAAATTTTCCCTTCCTCCCCCTTTCAAATTCGGGGCCAAACCTTTTTCCCCAAGGAGGGGCCCGTCGGTAACATCGGGTCAGGAATCCTCCCCCCTCCTTTTGCTCCCCCGGGCACAGTTTCAAACAGCCCTGACTTGCCTAAAGTTTATCCCACCCTGAAAAGCGATGCGCCCCCTTGCACTAGCTTGGACCCCGAACCACTGCCTAATAAGACCGTTTGAAATTGTGAAAACTGCCCGGGCCCTTGGGGTTTTTGACGGAGAGAGGGGGCTCCGGGGTTCCGATCTGGTCCGTCTCCTCCTCCGGGTCACGGGGGGCCCTTTTTTGTTTCAGAGTGCCCAAAACGATTTTCAGAACAAAAGATCACCCAAGGGCTCTTGCGACAAGGCTTCGTCCGCCCCCCGGGGACCTTTTTGGGTGGTTTTTCAAAAACTGGCGGGGATGGTCCAAGAGTCTTTCCCCTGCCCCACTCCCCGGTGGTTTTAAAACACCCCGGGGTTCCAAACCCTGCTTGTCGGCCATGTGTCACTTCGAACTGCTTTAATGGAAATTCCCGCTGCTGCCACAAACGCTGGAGCATGTGGGGGGTTTGGAAATTTCCCAGGTGTTCCCCCCCCGTAAAACCAATGAGAGGGTTAAAAGGGTGGGGCCGGCGGGGAGAACCCAAACGCGCCAGGGGGAGGGAAGCTGGGTGCCGAAGGGGGGAAAGGGCAAACTCAACCTAGCCTTCTTCAGAGGCAGTCCAGACCCGGGTAGCTCTTTAGAAATTTCTGGACAAAAGGGTTAAAGCCCATGTGCCGGGAAAGGGGAGGGTGCCCCCAGCCTACCACCCAAAAAGGGGGGGCCACGATTTCCCCCTTATCTTTACACCCCCTTTGCCTGGCACAAGGTTCTTGTAACCCGGGCCAGGGCTCGGTCTCTTTGGGCTTAGACCCTCCACAGTTTCCTTTCCTGTGTGTGGAGGGTCCCCCAAAGGCAGATTAAATTTCAACACGGCCCGGTGTCTCTGGCCGTTTATGCCCCCCAGAGGGGCCTTGGGGGGGAAAAACCCTGCACCATCCCTGCGGTTTTTGAAGAGCGTGGCCCCAGCCTGAGAGCCACCCTCCCCCCCCCCAGAGACTTTCCCCCCCCAGTCACCCCGTGAGCTGTCACAGAATAAACGGCCCTTTGGGCCCTCTTACTTTTCCCATGTGGGGCCCGGGGGTGAATGGACTTTTTTCCGGAAAACAGATGCAGACAAAAGCGGGTTGAAAATTAGAGGGCACTGCTGGCCCCGGGCAGGGACGGGTTTTCTGGCAAAGAAAGCCTGCTCGGCAACTGGTATTTGGGGGGAAGCGAGGGCCCCTGGGCTGGGGGGAACCCCATCTGTTCCACCAACGGAAAAAGGGAACATTTCCAAGGCCAAAAGCCCGGCAAAACCGAAAATTTAGGCTTTTGGCTTTGGGGTGGTTTTTGGGGTTAAAATGTTTCTTCTGCTCCCAAAAACCCGGGAAAACAGAAAGGGTGGCTGTAGACCGGCCGCTGTAAAAGGCGTTTTCAGGGCTCAAATGCGGAAGGAGAAAGGGGTAGGGGTGGGTTTTCCCGGGGGGTGCTGGTGGTACTCGGGGACGGTTTAAAGCTTGAAGCGGAGGCTGATCCCTATAAGACTCTGAGAGACATGGGGACCCGGGGAAAACCCTTTGGGGGTGGCGGAGGAGGAGGGGCCGGGGACCCGAGGGTGTGACAAAAATGGTTTGGGGCCCCGGGGTCGGGTTTGGGCCCTTTTTTTTCCAAGTTTCCCCCCATTTTAAATCATGCATTCGCTGATGTGGACTAGACTGTTTTTTGGGGTTAACCCCTTAAGGGGTTTTTTGCCTCTATTATCGTTTACGGCAAAGGCGGGGATTGGGCATCGCTGGGGAAAAAAAAGGCTTTCTCAAAGAAGGCCCCGGGTTTAGATCCTGGACCCTTTTTTACGGCAATAAAACAGGAGCGGGGTTTGGGGCTGACCATGGGTGCGGAATTTATATCACCCGGGCTTCTGCCCACCGCCCCCCTCCCTTTTTTTGGCGGGGCCCGTATTGGGCATTTCCCCATCGTCTTCCTCCCCATTTGCTGATGAACGCTCGCAAAACAAAAATTTTGGGGGAAAAGACCAGGGTGGATTTCCCCAATTCTTTATCATTTCATCAAAACAGATGACTTTGGGGGGGCCGACTTTCTGCATCCCGAAGCTGCGGGCCCAAGCAAGGGGCCCCCCTGCCAAAGGGGTTGCCGACCGCCCCGGGGTTTTTTTCCGGGTTTTACCGGGTTCCTTCACCTTCCCCTGATGGCCTCAGTTAAGGGCGTCAGGGGCAGAGAAAAACATCCTTTTTTGGCCCCCCTTGATCTTTTTAAAATTTCCCCTCTGACCCCAACCCCTTTTTTTCCCTCAAAGAGGCTTCAGAAAATGGGTTATCCCCGTGGGGGGTACAAAGAGTTTGGGCATTTGGGGGGCCGCTTTTTGTTGGCAAGGGTGATGCTGATTTTTACGACCCCTTTTTGGCCCCCTTTACTGCCCCAGGAAAGAAGGGGGAAAGACTGCTAGATGAGGTTGCATTAACCACCGAAGGACAGTTTGGGGACGATGTTTTGTTCCCTTAGTTCACAGGGGGCCCCGACCCCCGAGGGCAGGCCTGGCGTCCTCATAACTGACGATTTCCCCTTGGCCCCGGGGGTTTGGTTTTTCGCCAGAAACTGGGGGAAGCACCTTTTTCTCGTTCCCTACCCCCCTTTGTACCCCCCCCCTTTGCTCCCCCCTTTACCCCCTTTCTTTTTTGTTCAAAGGGTTTAGAAAAATAAAAAATTTGAGAATGTATAGAAAGTTTTTTGGAAAATCTCTTTTTAAAAGACAGCAAAACCAGTATTTTTTTAAAACCCTCAAACAAAACAAAATTTCTGGATTCAAAATTTAACTGCAAGGGCTTCAACAAATCTGGACTGGGCCCCCAAAAATCAAAAAAAAACTTCTTTATGTTTTTTATATTATAAACTGTATTTTTTGCCCCCCTTCAATTCCCCCTGTGGGAATTTTAAAAAAATTTCTTTTTTTTAAGTTTACGTAGATGCTGCTTTAATTTAACAGTGTGGGTGCGCAAAAGTCAAAAAAAAAACGTAACCCCGTGTTTTTCAAGATTTCAAAGGGATTTTTTTGGGAACAAACAACCGGGGTGGGCTACCCAAAGATTGCTGGTTTGTAATTTAAGTGCAAGGGGGATATATCAACATCAGGGGTGTAGGGGAAAAAAAGAAAACTATCTAAAATTTTATAGTAAAAAAGTGGAGTTTTGAGCTAACAAAGAGCCTGCATTATAAAAATGATGTTATCCAATAAAATTCAGGCTGCCAAATATCCAGGAAAATATTTCAAAGCAAACTGTTAATAAAAAAGATTTCCACTACAATGTCTACACAAAGTTTGGTGAATTTTTCCCGTGTTCTTTATAGTAGAGCTTGTCTGTGTTCCCGCGGGCCCCCCCCCCCACCCCCCCCCCCCACCGCCCGTAAATTTACGTGGTGATTAGGGATTTGAACATTTTTTGTTAGTAGGGGAATTTTAAAGCGAATCTAATAAATTGGAAGGATCACAGCTAATTAGAGTTCTCTGGAAAAAAGACTAATTTCGCTAGCGTTTGGCCGCGGCAGATGCAGGTCCTATTCCTGAACGCTGAGAGACTGAGTCGAAAAAGGAAAAGCTGTTTCTATGTAAAACGGGTCATGTGATTTTTCCAGCCAATCCAACCATACACTCCCCGCATGACGTCGCACACAATCTCACCCCCTCTATTTGTAACTCATTTGTGGCCGCCAAAAATTTCAGGAAGCGCGAAAAAAAGGGGCGATCTTTAAAAGATATGCACAGATTTAACCTTAATTATCGCATGATTTGGAAAATTTCGCACCAAAAACCTTGCGTTTCAACTTTGCATAAAAATGCCAAAAACTAGTCCAACAATGTCCATCCCAGGCCGAATAGGGGGCGCCCTTTCCCGGCCTCCGGCAGCAGCGACGTTTCAGTAATGGTCTTCCTTTTTCCTTGACAATGGTCTCTTCCTTGAAAAAAGGAAAAGACCATTTAAGAAAATCGCCCCCTGCTGGGGACCTTTGGAATTTTTATGGGGCATTGCTGAAAACCGACTCCCATATTGATTTACCAAAGTCTGCAAGCTTATTGAGGAGTCTTTTTCCATGAGCAAAAACCCGGTCAGGCTTTAGGTCCCTGTGCACCAATCCCTATATAAGTCACAGATTTTGGGGTTTCGCAGCTCTTTATGGCTTCCTCTGGAATTCCAACGCAAAAATGAGATCAGCATTTTAGATCTAGTTGTGTCCCACTAAAAGGTTCTATATATTGGGATATGGGGGAGGTTAGTGTAGTTGTGCCGATGGTAAATTGGTTCTTGATGGGCCCTGTTTATCAAACATATTTGTAAAAAAAAAACCCCTTTTTCCCCCCCCCCCCCCCTTCGGTTGGGTTCAAAAGTGTCACTAATGGACAACATGAGCGTGTTTTTGTATCATTAAGGGGGTTGCTGGGTATCTAGCCTTTTTGTATCTCTAAACAGAAAAATGTGGGAGAAACCTTTCTTACCTACAATTTAATGAAAATGGCCCGCCGTTTAATCTCCTGAGTCTAACATAATCTTATATGAAAATCTGGGGTACGTTGATTATTTTTTGGGTGCTCGGAGATAGACAAACAGCTCTATCAGAAAGGTGTCCAACCTGATCCTGTCCTTTAGGTGAATCCCTGGCTGTGAACTAGTAAACAGTAAATAGAATGTATAAAGAATTTAGAATAAAAATCAAACCCCACAAGAGGTTAATCCTCCAGTAATGAAGGGGGTTTAAACATGAGGACACTAAGGCTATGTTCACACGGTGTATTTGCAGGGCATGCTTGTCAGAGATGGGCGAAACACGGATATTTCTATGATATGGTAAGTTTGTATCGGGGTCACTTTTTTGTTCAATTGCTCCACATGAAATTCTTTGACTGGGAACAAGCGGATCTGTGAGAGGTCCCTTTGCCATTATTCTGCAGATGGGGAATTACCTATCACAGCCATATTTCCGCATATAAGATAATAGAGGCTGAAATAGGCATCTGTATGAAAGCTCTTCAGTCTGGTGCTTGATATCGGGGTATTCATTGCTGTGCACCATGTTGGATAAGTACTGTTAACCTTTCATAGATTGAATTATCATGGACATGGCGTCACCAGTTAATTGAAAGTTCTCGGTAGAACGTTTATGGTTTCTCGTTATAGAGTTCTAAAATAAAAAAGGTGCCCTTGAACTCTGTATTTTTTTGTTTTCATTTTTTTCCTTATTTGGTTTCAGTCCCCCTGAGATACTTGTTGCTATTCTGCAGTACTAATATAGGAGTCTAGGACACCCTTAATTTTCCAAAACCAAACAGAAAATTACATTCCAGCAAGTAATGGATGAAGGGATAGAGATATATATAGATAGCTAGATACAGATAGAGATAATTTTTTTTTTTTTTTTTTTTTTTTTTTAAATGGCTGTTTCTGGAGCATGGCTGCTACATTGGCAAGTTTTTCCAATAGAGAAATCATTATTCTAGATCAGTTACTTTTAGGCCTTTGCACAATGTCATTAGACACCAATATTGCATATCTTTGTGGGTTTTTTTGGGAGGAAGGTATGGTACTTCTATTTCAATGACTGAAAAATTTTTAAAGTACAAAGTTCACCTTTTGCCCTATACAAAATTATGTTGAAACTAACAATAAACATATGCCAAACATGCCCTGGTTTGAGTTAACATTTGACTTTTTTTTTATTTTTTTCCTTCTAGCTTTTCTGTTACATTTGTCATGTTTTTACTTGCAATTAGTAGGGGTCTTTTTTTTAGATTTTTGTGGATAAAACCCTAAGGCGCGCCTTCCCTCTGTAAAACTTAAGGATTTTGCAGTGTCTTTCTTAAAATTTCCCCCATCAAGTCATTGCCCATTCTTCCACTTATAAAAATTTTTTAAATTTTATGCCCTACTACCAGTTAACGCATTCAGTCAAAATAACGTAGTGTGCACTTAAAAGGATAGGCACTCGGGGCATTCGGACGGGGGTTAAGCTTATCATGCGGGGTGCACACATGTGCCCAAATTTCGGTAATTTTTGGGGGTTATGGGTTTAATGGGGGGCCCCCTTTTAAATGTTCCCTCGGTTAAAACATGTTACCATCTCCCTCAGGAGGATGTATGTATTCCTTTTACTTATTTAAACAAAATTCTTCGGTGTTATAGGGAGGTGGGATTTTTTTCACCGTTCCCCGGCGGCCCTTATCAAAGGGAGATGAAACCGAAAAATGATAGTACTACAGGCTGATGGGGCAAGTATCGTAAGTGGGGGCCCCTTTCGGGGCAATGTCCCCATGTTTGGAAGGGGGGTATAGAGTATATATTTTTTTTAGTTTTTGTTTTTACCATAGAAAAGCATTGGAAAAATTTGCATTTTTGTCTCGTCTGACAGCCATAACTTCGTTTAGGCGGGCAGTTTTTCGTTTTGGGTTTTGGGGTCTTTTTATAGTGCATTTTGGGGGTTTATTGTTTGATCACTTTTAGCAATCTTTTGATCGGATAACAAAAAAACGCAAACCAGGTTGTGGGTATTTTTTTTTTTTGTTTTTTTTTTTCGATTTTGGTAACATTCATCAGCATATCAATACAGTTAAAGTAATAAGTGTGTAGTTTTTATGGGCTACCTAGCATTTTTAAAAATGCTTTTTTTATTTTGTGTTTTTGGGTCATAACTCTTTATTTTATTGTATGTGGAGATGTGTAGGGGCTTGTTTTTTGCAGGATGAGTTGACTGACTTTTAATCTGTATAGTTTTGTGAGAAAACATGACTCTGTAATGAGAATTCCTTTAAAGGCCATCAAAAACATCCTATTTCAATGTATGGAGAGTGAAATTAAACAACTTTCAAATTAGTTTGTATAATCCAACACCTATAGTTTGACTGTAGAGGCAGAAAGTATGAAACGTCTAAACTTCTCCTGGCCGAGGTCAGGTCCTGGCATTGGTTGTCAGCTCTTCTGCATAATTTGTCCCTCCCCTGGGTTGGAGTCGCAGGAATGTGCATTCTAGTGTGTGCTCCATGATCTTTTGCCACAATGTTCTTAACTTATTCAAACTTAGCGAAACATTTCAGAAGTGGGGAAGAACAATTCATGGTCTGACCATATAAGAACATTTTGAGTGGTGCTTGCTGAAGTGTTCTGCTTTTGATGGCAGCATGGAGGATTCCTCCCTGATCTAGACCAGCCTACTTGCCATTTGTAGCCATATCCACTGTCAACAAGAAGAGATATTGTAAGCAGCGGAGCATGCATGCACAATGTAGGGGCATGATGTCACTGCTGTGCAGGAAGAATAAAGACTCCCCTATTGACTCTGAAATCCCACTCATGATGTTTTGAAAGCAAGAGCCTGTGTGCTGCAGAAACCATGAAATGAGAACCCCTGTAATGCTGGTTTCTGTGAGGACACGTGAGAAATACAGCAATCCTGGTAGTGTTTTTATTTTTTTAACAGCACTTACATGACATCCTGTTTTTTACACTTTTCTTTAAACTTCACTGTCATACGCCTCTACTGCTATGTATTGTGCCTGTCAGTCATGGGTGTGATGGCGACTATCATACTGCTGCACCGATTACAGGCAGGAGGAGCTCACTCCTGTCTTTCCATTAGCTCCAGCAATGATACATTGCGGCAGCTAAGGGGTTAATCGCCCACGGCCAGTGTAAAGTACAGGCTGAGCAACCCCCTTGGGTTCTTTGTATTGTAGGGAGAGGTGCGATGTGGAACCCACTGATGTACCAGCGATGGAAACAACTGACACAAAAACTGTCCTGAAGAAACGAGGCTTTACTTTCTTCTTGCAACGACAGTCGCAGAACGACTGTCGCCGGTGTCTTTTTTTTCTAGCAGCTGGTTTAGCATTTTATCACATTCCCGAGGGGTTACCCATACCCACCTCCTGCTCACCTGCCCCACCTATGGTGTCCCCCAATGACCGGGATTGGGTGTTACTGCTTCCTACCTCTTGCCCCCTTTTTAGAATAATAGAAAAGGCCGACACCGAAGACTAGTTACGAATCTGGGTGCAAGGTGGAAAAGACAAAAGGTCCGTAAAATATTTAAAAAATACCACTGACACCCTTTTGATTTTTTAATTTATAAACATTTATTGACAAGCGTGTAGGGGATCAACAAAATGGCTGGCGGCATTTCCCCTTTTCCCCCGGACGTCAGAAACCAATCCAATGATCCCAAAAGCCCCAAAACCCCTAGGATTACGCCTTAGGCCCTTATAACTACCCAAAATTTTCTCTTGCTGGCACTCTTGGTGCATTTTTCATATACCAAGGTTTAAACCATCCATTTAGTTCGCCCCATTTTGTCCCGTGTTTTGATAAAGGCCCTAAAAGCCGAAAAAATCGATTTCTTCGGACATTAATCTATGTCTAATTTTAAAATATGTAAAAATTTATTGAAAAATGTAAGATACATCCTGTTTGATATTTTGTGTGATCCTCACTACACGCTTGTCAATCTATATAATTAAGAAAATCCAAACGGTGTGCAGTGGATACTTTTTCAATTCTTGCCCCTTCTTAGACATGGTTCAGCCAGAAGAGGGGTTCTGCCCCGGCCTCTCCCGTGCTTCTTGCTGTATAACTACATACAAGCTTTGTCTATCAGGCCCTTTCCTTAGCCTTCTAGGGGAATCTGCAGCCCCTCATGAGATTCTGGGGTAAGCTGCTCTGTGAGTCAGTCTGCAGCTGCAGGATGAACTGTCCCACTGTGCAGCTTTGATCCCCCACTGCTGCAGCTATCCCCCCTTTTCCCGGGCCTAGCTCTGTGATTGGTGGGCAACTCCTGCTCTACAGGAACAGGATGACACTAACTATAACCAACTTTAATGTTAACCTAACACATAAATTTCTTACAATTGACTTAAAGCTCCCTACACACCCTTACAGCAGCACACTCCGGCTACAGGTGATGCAGCATGAGGCCAACTGTAATATACCGCTGGTACCATGTCGCAATCTTGTGAACGCACAAGATCTCCATAACTTGCGCATATGTCAAATTGCAGGAACACCTTCCCAACCATGAAGTATGGGTAGTTAAATTCAAAGGGGTTAAAAAAAAAAATGAAAGGGTCAGGCACTAATTCCGTGACATTTTGATCAGAGCAAAC